>JAATLQ010036313.1:0-37128 GCA_013421005.1 Heliconius erato x Heliconius himera | reverse complement strand
ATTCATGTATGTATGTATGTATGTGTATGTAGGTATATATTTTTTTTAATATATCATATTTATGTTAAAAAATCTTTCCGAAAATTGCACAATTTTGTCATCCCGCTATTTGTTTATTTCACCCACTTCCACAGGTTGACTGGAAGAAATCTCTTTTAGAGATAAGTCCACCTTTGTTAACTTAAATTCTGTAACTTTATTTTATTTATTTTTTTATAGTGCAATAAAGAATATATATAGCTTACTTTGTCTCAACCACATGAATGTGTAAAGTTTTCGTTTATATTACAATATGCAAAATATTTGAACAAAGCGTTGTTGTTCCCTTTTCTTAAAATATTTTATATAGAAAATACACACTTTTTAAATTCATAAAAATTAAAAAGAAACAAAAAACAACTTCATGCTTTTCCCTATATAGGATCACCCTATTATGCGAGGGTGCTATGGTATAATCTAGTGTTAAGACACTCAATTCTCTACTTTCTGGTTTATTTTAGAGACATTGCGTATTTTCTTCAGGACGGAGAAATGAAAATAACTTATTCGCGTCATCTCGTCCCCGTGTTGAAATCAAACCAACAATCTTCGCGCTTATAGTCAGAAACAATGCCGTTTCGCAAAAATAGAGACGTATAGGTATATCATATTATTTTCTTTGAACGTAACTAACGTAGCTTTAAAGCTACCGTGGTGCAGTGATTCAGCATCTTACAAACCGGTGGTTCTGGGTTCCTTATTCAGGGTAATAAAATATATTCATTTCCCGGAACTGGTAGACAAAGTCCAATATTGAGTTCGTCTATATGTCTAGAGAGATACAGTCAGCTATCAAATATTTGTGCTTAGAAACTTATACCTGGATTAATCAACTAAGGAATCTCTACATATCAAGTTTCACATACCGAAAGCTATCATTTGTAGATAGAGCTTCAATAAATCCAACTAATACTGCAAATCTAGAACTAAGTTAGGTTGTTTGTTTGTTACATAAAGTTATAGCCTGCATCAATAAGGACTATAAAAATAAAAATACCCACACATAGGCGGAGGAAATCTGGAGACATAGTGTAATGCTGTTCCCATTAAGATACTTTCGCTTCACACTTGCTATCGAATTACAGAAGAATTGCGTGTTAAATAGCGGTACTAAACGCCGAGCTTACCAGACGTTCGAAGAGAGTCGTTATGTTACGAAGAAAAATAAAAATATAGAATTTATTCGAGTGGGAATCAAACCCACACCCATTGTATTATTATTGTATTTACAGTGTCCCTGCGCCACCACTGGTTTCATAAATATCACTATTATTTATAAATACGAAATTATAATATCTGAAAGTCCATGTTCATCGAAGTTACCAATATAAATCAAAACTAATGACAGATGAATAGGAAAATGAAGACGAGGATTTGTTCAACTTTTGGTAGAAACTCTAAAAATATTGTTTTATATTTATAAATGTTTTTTGAAATATTTATACAATTTTCTATGTATTAGATGTTGGGAACCAGTTCATTATATTATTTGTTTTTTTGTAAAAATATGGTTTTGAGACGAAAAACAAAATGTAGAGTTCTAACTCTATAATATAACGTATTATCTATAATATAACGTATAAAATTGTAGAGTTACATTTTTTTAGGTTCACGCTGTATCCTGCACATAGCATGGTAGGCAGAAGGTTCCTAGGAACCTAGTGTTAAGACACTCCGTTCTCTATTACAATGCTTCCGTTTCCCGTTTTTCCGATGAATTATGGTGCACTGTGTGTTGAGTCGTAGAGCTCTACGCTGATCTCTTATGTGTTAAGTATCAAAATTGCTGCCTTGCCTATATTTATCTAAATAATAACTCACAGTTTTTTTAGCACTGCAGAAGCGAATATCTGACAAAATATTAGAAAAATTATAAAACATATTTAAAAATTTTCATACCATTTAGAAAAACCTACCTATCTAAAGACATCCTAAACAGCATGCTCCCTTGATTTGTTTTTTAGCCCTCAGCTATATACATGGAGTAGTTCCCTTAATAATTTGATTTTTCTAAGTCATACCACATAGCCTATATACCTTTCATAAAATATATTTATCTTCTAAATTTCTATCATATAGTCTCCGAGTAAAATGACTAACATATGGATGGACGGATAGAGACGCACAAGACAAAATTTTAAAGGTTTCTGTTTTTGCCATATATAGCGTTATACAGTATTAGTAGTAGTTTGCGTTATACAGTACTAAAAATAAGATAAGTGATAAGATAAGATGTGGGAATAGAAAATATATTTTATAGTTTGCTTATAGAGAAAATCCCCAAAGAAAAAGATATGACCAATATATACGAGCGCGTGTGTGTACACAATCTGTTCTACAACTGGACGGAACACTCCAAACAACCCTCAAACAAAATTTAAAAAATATATTGTATCTTAGTAATTGTTTTTTTATTTGTGTTGTATTAAAAATACGTGCAATTTAACATTTTTTTCTTATTTACTAGGGTTTGGAAGATAGAACATAGTGTTAAGACACTCCGTTCTCTATTTTCTAAAGAATTTTCGAGACATTGCGAATTGAGTAGTGAAAGTTTGAAAGCTGCGCTTCGTCGAAAGGGGGAATAAATTAAATATAAACATTCCCTAGAGTGAGAATTCGATTATCAGTCAAAATATAATACATGAAATATTTAATAAAAATAAAAATTGGTCAAATAACTTTGGATTAATATAATGTTTCTTTTAATTTTAACATATGTATGTTAACATTTTTTTTTAGTTTCACGCTTCATCCGTTCATTCCACTTTGCGGAGAGAACTTTGTGATAAAACATTTTATTCTCCACATTCAACCCAAAACCAAATCACCGCAATTTACCTTACAAAAGCGAAGAAAATAAATTAAGTAAATCCATAATTCTATCTTTAATTTATATTAATAGGAATCGAACCCACAAACATCACCCTAAAATTAGAGTCCAAATGTGTTCCTTGCCCATAAAATTGACATAGTAATCTCCATAGAACCTTCGGGAAAACAATCATTATTAATTCTTGTTATAGCACGCATCATAAAATCGTAATTTATGTGTCTCTTGACCACTTTAGTGGACATGCATATAATAGAAATTGCTTAAGATTAGTATTATCACATAGTTAACTAAACACATTAATATTGTTATCGCAATTTTAGCTGTTATGGTTTAATTGATTAAACTATACATATGCGTGACATTTCTGGGTTCGATTCTTGCAAGAAGAAATTTCACACGTGGCTGTATAAAATAGCTTTCCCATATAACAGTGTAGGCAAAGGGAACGGAGTGTCTAAAAACACCGTTTCCCACTTTTATGTCCATTTCGAAACATTGCCTGTTGAATGTCGGAACTCAACACCTTGTTGTATCTATCAAAGCCAGGAAATTAAAGTATACATTCTTCGAACGGGAATCGAACCCACAACTATCGAGTTTACACCTGCTATTTCACTGCGCCACAATGAAAACTATTCATAATGTGTGTAATTAAAAGTATTTAAGTTTTCTTGATCTCGTCTGGGCATTTGAATGCAGTCACAAAGTTTCATTGCAGTTTCATTAAATAAATACAGAAGATCTCCACCTCTACGGAACGAAATACGGAATACGAATAATATAAATAATAACGGAATGGTATATATATTTCGTATTATTTGCATCTTCCATGCTATGGAAACCAGACGTAAATTCTCTGTATTTTATGCGTTTCATTAGGCTAGTGGCCACTGACAGTACCTATTTAAATTCTATGAATATTCAAATTGATTTCCTACACTGGCTGCCTGGGAGTGTGCATTAACTCATTCATATCAATTTTACGAAAGAAATCAAAATGAATGATAATTCGTTTTTATTGAAAAATATAAATACATTTTTTTTAGAAATTAAAATTAAAAGATATTGTTATAAGCATAATACCATTTTCAATTGTGCTATATAATATATATAAGACGTGGCGCAGTGGCACAAGCGTGACGTAAACGCGACAGGTTGTGGGTTCGATCTTCAGTCTGGAGAAAGAAAATAAATTCAGCCACTCAACACGCAATGCCTCTAGAATGTGCTGCTATACTATGAATATATATTCATTTGAATTTTGGTTTGAATTCCAACTCAAAATCTCTAAGCATTTCTGAGATAAGGGTTTTGATATACAGACAGACGGACAACAAAGTGATCTTATAAGGGTTCCCTTTTTCCTTAAAATGTACGAAAAAAAATTTAAAATAATATGCAATGTTTGAAATTTGTTTTATAAATACTGAAATACAACGCTACCTTACCGAGGCAGGAGGAATTGAAAGTAAATCTTAAAAAAAAATAATCGTGAAATATTTTTCAAATATTACTAATTCCTTTTTTATATTTATACTAAAGTATACCTCTCACGTTTATCCCATCTACCACAACAAATGAATAAGGCACACATACAATTTACATAATACTTAAGGAACTAGCAATAATATATTCTGGCTTCGGTCCAAACAACAAACGAAATTGAATAATACCCCGCATCAATCAGCCAACACTGCCAAAGAAGTTTACTACACGACTTCGATTGTCGATAAGAATGATGGTGACGGTGAGTTCAAGGCCGTTAGGGTTGATATTTTAAAAAATAATTAGCAGATGACAAAAAAAGAAGGTAAATATATTTGTTGAATCTATAGTCCTTCTTTAAAGCTTTTTTTTATCTTCATTTATGTTTTGCATTGCTGCAAAGTAATATAGGTCTAGTAATAGTATTATATAAAAAATGGTTAAGGGCGAGTCGGACTTGCCCACGAAGAATTCTGTAACAATTTCATAGTTGTTTATATAATATAAAGTACGTAATCATAAAAGTTGATAAGGTTTCTTGTAGTATAAGGTCTCACTCCTTGCCAAATTTCCTAATTCTAGTTCAGCAAGAAGTACCTGATACATACATATTGATGATTATATAATATTTGATTGCTATAAAAGATTTTTTTCTGGGCTCCAACGGACAGAGATGTATATTTTATAATTAAAAAAAAAACAAAAATAGAGTTCCGTTTGTTTTTCAAGTACGGAATCCTAAAAATGTGAATCTCAAACATGTATCCCAGCGCCACAAACATTGTTCATTTTAGATACTACAGAATTTTAAGAATATGGAAAACCATTGTTAAAGTATTCCGTTTCCTTTTTTTATAAAAAAACAACTAATAAAAAACACATAAACGATTCCATGGTTTATTGTTATTAATTTAATTTAAATATAAGAAGAACAGACGAGCAAATTTAGTAAATGATGGACAGGAGGCTTTACTTAATCCCTTAACGATGGAGGCTTTATGGAGGTAAATAACCTTATATTACCCGCAATATTGTAATATTGCAAATTTTAAACGTTGCTACCTTAAATCTTTATGAAAATACGCTTTAAGATTGTTTTGTATTTATAAAGGAAACAACAGAACTCTTATAAGATCACTTTGTTGCCCGTCTGTCCGTCTGTCAAGACTATTTATTTCGAGATTGAGTGGAGGTATCAAGCTGAAATTAGTATAAAATATTTAATTATGTAGAATTCCTTGGAAAATAAAAAAAAAGTTTCTAGGTCAACGCAACCTAAAACGTACGACCCAAACATGTTTTTGGTACATTTTGTATGAAATTCGCTGCGTAATAAAAACCTATAGAGTACTTCCCGTGGACTTGCAGCTATGAAATTTAGCAAGAAGTAAGAGCTTACAATATTAATACAGGAAACAATCCAAAAAGTAAAAATCTACAGGTATTTCAGAAAAAACATCATTCACCATAATCACAAATTTACAATTGTGTTATTCATACAAAAAGACTACATATTCGTGTACTTTTATAAGTTGTGATTTTCGTTGACCTATAATCTTTAAAAAAATAAAAAAGAGGAGGGTGAGTCCGACTCGCACTTGACCTTTACTAAGTGAAAAACTAGTATTTCGCCACTCCGTTCTACAGCTTCTCATATCATCGAGCGAATAGATATCATCGAGCGATTAAATATTCATAAATATTTAGACTTAATAATAAAATAATGTAGTTAGAACACCGTTCTACACCTTCTCTACATGTTAGATATCATCGAGCGATTAAATATTCATAAATATTTAGACTAACTATATTATTTTATTATTAATAAAATAATATAGTTTTTAGAAGTTCCTTAAGGTTCTGCTTAATGCAGGACAGTGTGAAGCTATAAAAAATATTTTTTCCGAGTATTAATCGAACCCCATTTTTTACATTTTTAAAGTGTTATTCCATACTTAGGAAAGAAAAATGGGAAACGGAGTGTCTTATCATTAGGTTCCTTTTGCCTACCCTGTTGTGTTTTGAATATAGCGTGAAGATGATTCAAATTGTCTCTGCCTTAAGGTAATAAAAATAACAATTTTATACTAGGAGCTTCTATACGTCATATTGTCTGTTTCTACGAAGCTTTTAAGCAAGCTATATGAGCTCTTATCTCGAAGTAATGAGCGCAACACAATATACTCTTGACAATATAATATTACACTGTGTTAATTATATTCATCAATTTTATTTCATACTAGAGGGCGCGCGCGGCTTCGCCCCCTTATTAGAAGTGAATTCTAAAAAAACTACGAAACACGTGTTCAATAAAATATTTTTAACAGTCTGAATTTAAATTTTTATAAAAATCGATGGCAATTTAAAGATTTTTCCATATAAACTTTCAACCCTTTATTTGAACCCTTAGGGGGTGAATTCTAAAAAACCATGAAACACGTAATCAATAAAAATTTTTTAAGTATTTTTTGATTACTACTTGCTTAGAAGCTTGATGTTTTTTCTAGTATTCAAGAAACTCTATTTTGAGACAAATGAACTTGACAGACGGACAGATTTTTATCTTTTGAGATGAGATACGAATCTTAAAAATAATTAAACAAAATTATTAAAAAAAGTTTTTTTAAAAACAAGATTTCTGGATTTTTTCAGATCAAGCACTTTTATTTAATATCAATTTTAAGGGGATTGTATAAAAAAAAAAATCTGCCATTTTGTTACGGTGGCTATTTTGGATTAACGAGTATATCCATTTTTTTTTACTGTATTTCTATATCTATTCTTGCTTGTAAAATAAAGAGTTAATCATTATTATTATTATCGATTAAATGTATTTTCATTATCATCAAACTTATAATCTAAATCTCGTAATTCAATTTTGAAGTCAATCGGACACCGTGAAATGGGTCAAATTGAGCTCCAAAATTACTTGCATTATAAGGCAAGCCCAATAAAAAGTTTGAATGTAACAAGAATCGAACCCGCACATCTTGTCTTGAAAACCGTCGAAGCCACTGCTTTGACCCGTTACCTTTTTCTAAAATATAGGCTTAGCTTAGTTTAGCAGGCGTTTATTTTCTAGTCAAGCTACTAAAGCGAGAAATATATTCAGAAATTTACATTTCTAAAGCAACGTTTCAGTGTTAGACAATCCTGGCTCGAAAACAAGGCCAAACGTAAACACAACTTTCATGCTTACTTGGAATATTTTCTAACTAAGCCGGCTTAATAAATATTACAACAGATATATGTATTTACGTGAAAAAAAAAGTTTTTTTAAATAATGGGGGGAGGGGGTTATTTTTAGCTTCATCGCTATATACTCCAATTAAAAAGAATTTACATAGCTGAAATAGTCTGCAAGGTCATATTTATTTTAAGCTTACTTTATACTCTAGTGTCTTGAGATACAATTTCTTAATATTCAACACCTATCCAAATAAGATGAGGTTTATAGCACTCTATTGGGCAAAATTTTACAAATTCATGTTTATTACAAACAATAAACTACAAAAACAAAGCTATTATTTGTGTTTCAAATTCTTTGGAGCTTTTCTTAATGTCGTTTTTAAGATTCCGTACCTGAAAAGGAAAAAACGGAACCTTATTGGTTCAATTTGTTGTCCGTCTGTCAAGACCATAAAAATTTAAAAAATAAGTTTATATCACAGATAAATAAAATAGAGAAAACGATTATTAACTTATAATTTCAGTTCATTTCATACAAAAGGAGTATATACATATGCCCGTAAATTTTGCTAACTTTTATAAGTTATACTTCCCGTCGATCTATACTCGTACAATTCGTACGAAGCCAACAGTAGGCGATTCTGACTCGAACTTGACCCTTTTTTATTATAAGCAAAACTTTAGAAATTTTCAGCTATTAAATAAAATTTTAAATATGGCCTAATAATGTAATAAACGTCAGTTTGTAATTTAACACTTTTTCTTCTGTCAAAATACGGACTTTAAGAAGTAATGTAATCAGCACTATCTGAATCTTTTTTTTAGCCTCGAATATGTACAGACGTCGGAATCCTACTGTTAGGACACTCCGTTCGCCATTTTGCCCAATCTTTGAGACACTTTAACTGGCGGAACTTACTGCCGCACTTTGTCTTGTTACCAAATAAAAATAATTCATCCCCCGAGTCGAATTCGAATCCACAACCGTCGCGTTTACAGTCAGATGCCGTACCGCTGCGTCACGATGGACTCGAAATGAATTTGCATATATATCTACTAAAACATTATTTTTATATTTCTAATTGCGAAAATTAAAGGTTACAGAATATTATTATTATTATTTTTAACCTTATAACACTCACTGCCGGACGTGGTCCCCCAAAGACCTCCAAGAAGTCGGCTCTATATATGCTATTTAAAATTTTGTATCAAATTTAAAATGTCTATATTGCTTGCTTAAAAATCCATTCACTATAACAAAAGTCATTTTATTACTTTATGTAATATTTTACAAATAATTCGCTTTTTAATGTAGGTACATACATTTTTACACTACAATAGATTAAAATCAGGGTAGATGCCCCACTTTTTAAAAACACTTCTTGTTTCTAAAATATAAAATTTAATCAAAGGATTAAACTAACTATATTCAAAGACATTAAGTAAAACATAAAGATGATGAATGATAGCGTTTTTTGACTTGCCAATTTTAATTTTTTTTTCAGAATTTAGGTTTCCGAGGAACCTTTATTTTGAGGAGAGATGCCTTCCTATATGAATAGGATATATATGCCCCGTATATTGTGTAAACAAGGAACCCAACTAAATTTATGAGATCAATTTCCTCCAAGTAACTCGATGATCGAATTACTAAAAATATTTAGCATTTTTTAAATATTGAGATTGTTATCAAGTTATACAAATAATTAAGAATTATGTCAGAATATATTTTTCAATATGGTGTTTTATTGATGTTTGGCCGTTGTTTACTTAAAAATATTATCTATCCTGGTTGGTAAAACCAGGACTACATGTGAAATTTTATACATAAACGACTAATACATAAAAGTACTACCTTCTCTGAGTCCCTCCTGGCACAGGTGTAGCTGCTAACCTCGCTTGTCTCTTCAACAGCTGTACAGTCAACGCGAAAGATACCACCATCATGAACATAGGAATATAGAAGGCCACTAAAGACCCAAATATCCAGAACAATCGGTTGTTTATCACGCAGAGATCCGGCGTTGGCATTATGTTCGTTCTGTTGATGAGACCTGTAAAAGAACCTTTTTGTTATCTTTTTTCTTTCTTTTTTTTCTTGATGGTGGAATCAAAATCATTAACAAGGTTTAAGCAGTACTTATTTAGAAAACGTAAAAAAATTTGAACGTAGCGGGATTCGAACCCGCGCCTCCTGGAAACCGACCAGGCGCTCCGACCACTAAGCCATACGTTATCATCAAGCTACGTCGAAATTTTTATACGCTTGTTACTACTTATTTATGTTGTTAGCATCTCTGTATGGAGATTTTTACAAATTTCCTTTCCTAAGTGTGGATTAATCCACTTCAAAAATGTTAAAAAAGCTTTAAATAGCTTTATGTAAAATTATGATGCTTTCATGAGACAAGTGCAAAAGCGTGTTACTGTAAACGCGATGGCTGTTAACTCGATTCTTACTCGAGGAAAATAAATATTTATTATTTTTATTAACTCATTCTGATTAAATCAGCTTCACGCTGAATTCCGCACACAGCAGGGTAGGCAGAGGGAACCTAGTATTAAGACACTCCGTTCCCCACTTTCTGCCGATTTCTGGAGGCATTACGTGTTGAGTGGCAGAACTCAACGCCGCGCTTAACCTCGACACCAGAGCGAAGAAATGGAAATATAAATTTAAGTAAATATTTCATCTCCTCGAGTGGGATAACGAGGCAAAGCGCGGCGTTGTGTTCCACCACTCAAAAACGCAATGCCTTAATAATTCGGCGGAAAATGGCGAATGTGTTTTGAAGGGAAATGGATTATCTCAAATGGTGGGTTCCCTAGTTCAATCTGCCTACCCTGCTATGTGCGGGATACATCGTGAAGCTAAAGAGAAAATAAGATACTAAATTAACGCGTTTTTTGACCACTGGTTCGACTCGAAAAAATATTTTTGCTATATTATTGAGTTTGTCAAGTCTCTCTGGAAGCAAGTAAAGTGATCATGGGGCCTTGCCCTACTCGCATTCTATAATTAAATATACTTTTCGTAGTTAGTTTTGAACCTAAAACCATTACCTAGTATCAGTTGGACTGAAGCACTACTTATATAGAGAATAAAATAAATATTCTCATATTTAAAATGACTTCAAAGGATAAAGCATATTCAACTGTATATGTAAATACCACTGAAGCTCACAATATCATTGAGTTCACCGAAACGAAATTAATATGTATTTCTATTAAGTTAAGAATTAGAATCCTTTACTTTGACTTTTGAGGTTTAGAGTAAAGATTTTTCATACATTTCAATACTAGCAAATATTCTTTGCATATTCGTTGCTACGTTTCATATTTACAACATATTCTGAAATAAGTCAGCATTTCTTCGAAACTCCACGATTTTTGACCTTTTCACGTTTCTAAAATACCAAAATATGCTTATATTACAATTTTTACTGGCTAAAAACCAGTGACTTGGAAGTCCTATACTTTTATAAGCCAGCTTAATTGGTCGTAACTAAAAAATAAATTAGACATTCAAAAAGATTTAATGTATTAAAAAAAACAAATTGAAATTTGAAACTATTTGAACGCGGAGGATCCGCGTTTGGATGGTTTCTTGGACGGCTTCCAAGAGGCGCACACCATTGCCAATATTCCAATTTTTATACCTTTTAAAAAAAGTATTTTTGATTCTGAAATGTAATTAGAGGTGGACGTGGCGTAGGGGCACAACTGATTGTAAGGCGACGGTTGTGAGTTCGATCCCCACTCGGGTGAAAGAATTATTATTTATTAATATTTTTATTTTCTTCGCTGTGGCACCAAAAAATTTGGCGGAAAGTGGGGAACAGAGTGTTTTAACATTAGATTCCCTCGATCTACCTTATAGGTAGATTCCGCATATATGCGGAATACAGCGTAAAGCTGATTATTTTTTAAGCTTAACTAAATGTTAAAAATATGAATAAAATGATTTTTTACACAATTTTTGTGATATTAACAACTAAACTTATCTTATCATCTTTAGTAACTAAAGCTACTATGGCGCATTGTAAATGGATTGTTAAGCCTAATACTACCTGTACATCATTATTGTGAATTTTATTACAAATCGAGGATTTACAAATCATACTAATATTACAAATGTGAATGTGAATTTGTTTGTTACGTTTTCACGCCAAAGCTGCTCAAACGACTATCATGAAACTTTGTACACATATTCTTAGAGGTACGAGAAAGGACATAGGATACTTTTTATTTAAAAATATACTAAAGTAATATAGTATTATTTGAATATAATATCAAAATTAGCTTAAGCTAATATAAAAAATTGCTTAAATGAAGCTGCGTTTGAGTTTCTGATATTTAATATATTTAATTTCATTCCTGTGTTGTGAAATATGAGGTTTTAGGTTTCACCGCTATACATTAAAAACACGTAGAAACAAGTGATACATCGCTAGTTTTTCTCTGAAATATAGATTTATGTTTAGGTTCAAGCTTTGTTCCAAAAAACTAGGTTAGGTTGAGAGAATTGAGTAAGAAAGAGAGGTAGAGAGATATACTCTCCGTTTCTCACCTTTCAACGAAATCTCGAGGCATTGCGTTTTGAGTAGCCGAATTTAATAGCGCATTTTGTCTTAGCAGAACGGGGACATCTAAATTATACTTTATACCGAGTAAGAATTGAATCTAAAATAGTCACGTTTACTGTCAGTTACTGCCCCATTGCGCCACGATGGCCTAGTGAAATATAGATTAATAAATCAATAACATTAGATTAATGAGGACATCGTGACATAGGAGCCCAAGCAAGTGAATATGAACGCGTCGATTGTAGGTTCGATGCCTACTTGGGGTGATTGCGAAAGTGGGAATCGGAAGTGTCTTACTGAGAAAGGGAAAGTGATTGCCTACTCCGCTAGGTGCAGGATACAATATGAAACTAAAAAAAACACTTATAGATAAAAAATAAATTATATGTACATCTATACAAATTATATAAGAACGTCCCGTACGTAAATATTCTCCAATTAATAACGAAATGAAGAAATACTGAAATGAAAAAAATATATATTTAAAATATCCTTTTAGTGACCGTAGTCTAGTAATCATTCCAAGTGAGAAAAGTAAAGCTAAAATATTTCTTTCATTTTAAAAATATTCTTAAAATGTAGCCTCAATTTTTTATCTGTCTTACGAAATAATGAAACTCTCTAAGATTAATGTCGGCAGGAGTGTTATTTTTTAATGCTATTACTATATAATACATTTTATGAATTGTCACACTTTGAAGGCGTAAAAATATCCTGTCTAATAGTTGAACTTAGATATTTTTAGCTTGTTGTAATCCACACATAGCAGGGTGACAAAGAGTACCTGGGAACCTATTGTAAATACACTCCTTTCCCAGACTTGCAGTGTTAATTTTGACACACTTCCCAGTATCCTGTTGAACTGACATTTGAACTACGACTTCACTATGAAATTACGTACAATCAATATAGTTGTTAATATAAAATGGCCGCCGCAACAAAATAGCCAATTACAAATTTTTACATAATCCACCTAACATGAGTATTAAATGAAAAAGCTCGATTTGTAAAACATAATACACCGTAAAAATCTAGAAAGCTTGTTTTTAAACTATTTTTTTTAATAATATTTTATTTTCAACTTAAGCTTCAAATAGTAAGTTATTTTTTTTTTATCATATATATTATTTTTATCATAATATAGCATCGGTAATGTACAACAATTTTGAGGTATATTTACTATAATAAATAATAATATATTTACAAATAAGTAAAAATCTGCTTCACGCTGTTTCCCGCATAAAGCAGGATTAAGACATAGGGAATTAGGGCATTCCGTTACCTACTTCGTTCCCGATTTATCGAAGCATTGCGTGTTGGATGACAGTACTCAACACCGGGTTTTTTCTTTTAATAAACTTTACTTACAAATATTTAACAGTTAAATAGTATACGTCCATTTATTTAAATTAATAGATGCTCTAAACCACAACCGTTTCAGGTTTGACCGCAAGGGTGATAAAACGGAAGCTGAGACTATAGAAGCCTTTTAAGATAATCATGGTTGTGTATTGTGATTTATGATTTGATGGACCCATTTACACGTATTCCTTCGATATATAAAAGATTTTGGTTTCCTTTTGTCTGGCTGTTGTTATCAACCCCATATTGTTTCTATTTCTATTGTAAATGGTAAGAACTTTGTTTTAATATGGCCCTACATGTAAAAAAATAATAGTTAACACTTAAAATTAGCTTAGCTCTGTACCCCGTACATAGCAGAGTAGGCAAAAGGAACCTGGTGTTAAGAGACTCTGGTCCCATTAAGGCATTCCTATCCCCATTTTCCGCCGAATTCTGGAGGCATCTGCGTGTTGAGTAGCGAAACTAAACCTTGCACTTCGCCTCGTTATCAGAGCGTTGAAAAGAAAATACAATACTAAAAAAAATAATATAAATATAAAATTTGTTTTAAATTATAATTATTATTTTTTATTATTGTAACTTGAAAAAAACTATGAGGCCGTCTAAGCCCAGGTGGAAAAGCGTGCAACTGTTGGTGGAGGAATATTTTTATTTCTTCGCTTTAGTAAACAGGAATGTGGGGAACGAATCTATCTCAATGACGAACGGAGTGCCTTAACACTAGGTTCCCAGGTTCCTTTGCACCTTTTACCTGCGGGATACAGCGTGAAGAAAAAAAAAGTAAAAAAAATATTAGACAATTTCACACCAGTAGCATAAACAACCTTAAATATTATATGAACTCGGTATTACATATATGTATGTGTTATTCGTTAAAATATAATATAAGCGCGCGGCGGCCAACAAACGCAGTAAATTTCGGTAAATCTTATGAAGATGAATGTAAGGCAGATGTACATACCTACATACAAAGTAGTAATAAAAACGGAGTTAGTTTATATTTACTATTTCCTTCAGCTGCTTACGTGAGTAATTTTAGTAATTATGCCACGTAGACTATGTAACGAAGGAGGATAAAGGATAAAAAAAATATGGCTAAATTAGTATCTAATATAAAAAGTGATTTTAAAAAACATCAAAGCATAGAAACAAGAGAAGAAACAACTAGCATTTACAAAATTCATAGTGAGACTGCCGAAACTTAGAGCAAAAAAATATAACGATTGCGACCTAAGCATAGTTAGACCTAAGAAATGTGCATCAAGGCTCATCTCCACGGTCTCTTCGAGCCTTTCCTTTTTTAACTAAAGATATAAAAATCATGTATTTTACACCATTGTGGTCCAGTTAAGTAATGCATGGTTAAACACAATGATGATGAGATTTAATGATTTGATAGGCTTCGATTCTCTCACAAAATAGTGATATTTATAACTGAAATTCTTTTATCTCTGTTTTCCCGGGCTCAGTAGACAATAATACAACTTTGGATTCCGTCAACCAACACACAATAACTTTAAACAGAAAAGAATAAAGCAAATAAAATAAACTAATAGCAGCTTCACGCTGTATCCCGCACACTGCAGGGTAGGCAGAGGGAACCTAGTGTGAAGACACTCCGTTCCCCACTTTCTGCCGAATTCTGGTGGCATTGCATCGCCGCGCTTGCCCTCGACACCAGAGCGAAGGAATGGAAATATAAATTTAATTAAATATTTCATCTCCTCGAATGAGGATCGAACCCACAACCAGTTGATTTTACAGTCACACTTTGTGCCACTGCGCCACGACTGGCCTCTAAAAAAATTATGTATTGGTATAAAATATGATTTTCTATTCTATGGCGGTGTTCAATTAAGTAACAAGGACTTCAATAATATTTTTATCACGTCTGCATCATTACTGTCTCAAGGCGTACCTTTACGCCATTTGAGGTTGTTTCTTTCGTAAATAACTTAGGGGTAGCACAACGATCGCAGCAAATTATTTTTTATATTTTATGCATTAAATAATTATATTTTTCTTATGTTTTATACTTATATAATACTAGTGAGACCTGTCGTAGCACAGGAGCAGAAGTGTATTACTGTAAACGCTACAGATTGTAGGTTCGATTTTTTTTTATTATTATTATTATTTAACACTACAGACACTTGGTCCGTACCCTTTTTTAATTTATTATTAAATCTAGTTTCCTTATCATATATATTAAATACATTATTGTTTACATACAATTAATACCTATAATAAGAAAAGGTAATTTTTAAATTTACATTATTTTACAAAATTTTACTTAGATCTAAGGTGTTAAGCAAGTGTTTATATATAAATATTTAACAATTTACACAAAAAAATGTACCCCAGGAATTTTTATTTTTTGCTCTGGTAAAGAGACCAAGTGCAGCCGTCTTGAGTTCCGCTACTCAACACGGAATACCTTCAGAGTTTGACTGAAAGTGGGAGAAGGAGGTGTAAAAAAGAAGTATTAATGGTGAAAACGTCGAAAAACTACGATTTCGTAAACTATAACGTATTTAATACCAAGCCTCATATTTTACCGACGTCCGTAGTAATTTCAAGAAATCATCTTTTAGTGCTCCCTTACACTACCCAAGGAATCTATGTATATATACATGCCAAATTTCAACGTTTTAATCATGACAGTTGTGATGCAAGGGAGGGAGTGGAAAGGGACAACTCCCCGGTGGGTTTGGTATTCTGGTTTGGATTAACACTTCAAGTCGGAGAGCCGTCATTGACCAATCCAAAAAATAAAATGATCAATCATGTTGATAGACAAAGGATTCTCTCCTTTGTTGATAAACATGATCCCATCACAGTAATAACACTCAAAGTGTGATAGGTGTTAAAATCATCCATAACCTAAATTGGACCAGGAAAAGTGGAAAGAATAGAACTTAGCTCGGGAATGAGGGGAGATTATGATTTCTACCATTATTTTTGATACTGTCATTAAGCATTGAGTCAATTTTATTATGGTACAAGAATTTATCAATTTTTATCGCCCGTATAGCAGTTCCCGAGGATAAGTCTTTGACTTCCGCAATAGAAGAAACCTTAATAGAGGGTTGAGCCATCAAAAACCTTAATATAAAATAAAAATAAAAAACTTATTTAAACCACACCACAATTAAACAAACACTTACTAAACACCACACAATTATTAAAAACAAAATACAACCATCTATTTAAATACCAATAAAACCAAATTATCAACAAAAATAAAGTCCAAATCTCACTCCACGTGCGTCATCCAAAACATACGTTAGCGAAGTCTTTATTATTTTTGTATAGAATTATTTTAGAACTAAATCACTTCTATTTTCACAATTTCATTATATTGGTCCCAGACCAATTAACATATTGTCTTGGTAAAAAATATTATTCTATAGGGATTACTTCTACATGACTAGTATTTAATAAAACTATAATATTTAATAAAACTATAAGACAAGACGGGGCCAGTCGTAGCGCAGGGGCACAAAATGTGACTGTAAAACCGACTGGTTGTGGGTTCGATCCCCACTCGAGGAGATGAAATATTTACTTAAATTTATATTTCCATTTCTTCGCTCTGGTGTCGAGGACAAGCGCGGCGTTAAGTTCTGCCACTCAGCACGCATTGCCTCCAGAATTCGGCAGAAAGTGGGGAACGGAGTGTCTTAACACTAGGTTCCCTCTGCCTATCCTGCTGTGTGCGATATACAGCTTGAAGCTGATTTAATTTAATTTAATTTTATAAGACAAGAGCTGTTTGTATGAAAATTATTTGATACTGAGATGTAAGCAAAGTTTTTGTATATTATCGAGTAATAACAAAGTTTATTAAATGAATAAAGCTAGAAGTATAGAAAGTTAAATATTTTAATTCAGTTTTCATATAATAAACAGAGTAAATCTAAAGGAAGGTTTATATACTTTGAAAACTATTATATTATCAGAGTGCAGTTGAAAGTTTGAAAATGATTTACCAAAAATAAACTGAACACTGTCCCGACGTGACGTTAAGTTTTAGGTAAACTGTTTAGCTGTGCTTAGCTTGACGAGAACGTATAGTTTAGTGGTCAGACCGCTTGGGTGGTCCAAGAGGCACGGGTTCAAATCTCGGTACGTTCAATTTTCTATATGTTTTCTCCTTCATCTCCTTTATTTCTAATTCGAATTCCTAATTTTATTAGTATATACCTTTCCTTAAATTATGAATATATTACTTAATATAAAAAAAAACAGCTTCACGGTGTATCCCGCACACAGCAGGGTAGGCAGAGGGAACCTAGTGTTAAGACACTCCGTTCCCCACATTCCGCCGAGTTCTGGAGGCATTGCGTGTTGAGTGGCGGAACTCAGCGCCGCGCTTTGCCTCGACACCAGAGCGAAGAAATGAAAATATAAACATAAATAAATATTTTACTTCCTCGAGTGGGGATCGAACCCACAACCAGACGATTTTACAGTCACACTTTGTGTCACTGCACCACGACTGGGCTCAATTATATCAGGCTTAATATAGCTAATCTTAATATAACAGACTACCGTGCTCGAAGTCTCAATACTAATATAATCGAGCATGTATAATTATAACTAAGTAATAATATTAATATGATACAGTCACTGCGTAATTAGGCTGCATAACTGAGGATATCTTTGTAAGACTTCTGAATATAAGCACGGTGGATGCTGGTTCGACTTCCGCTTCCCAAGTTTCCACTCGGTTAAGAGACATGGAGTAAAAGTGCTGTAAATTTTGCTGAACATGATAATATATTCGAGGGGAAAGCGCGGCGTAGAACTCATTATAGTTAATTAATATGAGATAATATCAGTTACAACTTTAAGACACAATATTATATGACTTGTATACGTTATATCGAAGGCGAAACACCTGCGGCCAAAGCTGGCTTGGAATCTTATTAAGAAAATGGATGAGAAGATCTGCACTTTCGCCAAGTAATAATATATAGCGCAAAAAACCTTATATTATGTATGATATCGCATAAATATAGAGGGGTTAACGTAAAAGTATTGTATTTGTAACGGTGTTGCTGGTGCGATAGGTTCATGGGAATGAATTATATTAATTTTTTTACTCTGATAAAAAGGCAAAGCGCGGCGTCGAGTTTCGCTACTCAACACGTGGACACGGGAACAGAATGTCTAAGTACTGGGTTCCCGGCTTGCGATGGACGTCTCTAAATATATTTTCTAGGGGAGCTGCACTTTAGCTTTAAACAAATGTGCACGAGCACATTATCTATAAAGGTTTTATCTTTTGTTATTGAAATTCTTGGGATGGCCACAAGAATATACTGGGGTGGGCACAGCCTACTCTGTGCCTATTCCTACGCCCATGTTGCTACCCCGCTATATGGGCAGCACACTTAAAGCTTCAATTCAAAAATGGATGATTTTCAATCAGGAAAACAGATAAAAAGATAGCTAATTGATGTTGCTTAACATACTAATACTATTACCAGTTGACGTGACGTCTTTAATGTGCATAAACAGGAAAACATAAAGTGATTCGCCCAAAATCTTATACAATACATAAATAAAAAAAAAGAAAAGTTAAAAAAAATATTTACAAAATATTGAAGACGAATAAAAACAATAAAATTATTCTGTATAGATTTCCTTAATAACCGCTTAATTGGGGTGACGGGATTGAAAACATCTTTTAAAGTTATGTTAAAAGATGTTTGTCTTGTTAAAAGATGTTGAATTGCTACTATGAAGACTCATTGATTTATTCTCAATTAATTTGATTTAACTCCAATTCGAATGGATTCCTAAAAGTTGATGGCAGTATTTGTAGTGTTATTTATTTACTATCATATTTTAGTTTTTTTAGTTTATATTTTATAATTTTTTACAGTTATTAAAGTGTTATTATTGAATAACTTAAGAAAGAAAAAACGTTTAAGGAAAAATATAAAAAAATTAACTTCGCGGGATTTGAACCCGCATCTCTTGGACACTGTCCTTGCGCTATGACCAACTATCGAGATTTTTACAATTTTCCGCTATCCAAAATCCGCAACAAACAAAGTTGCTAAGCTTATAATTTTTTATTCATTATTCATGACGATATATCATTAACGCCAGTAACGACCCAAACGCGGCTTCGCCCGCTTAAGCTTATTGTTATATTATAGCTAAATTATACTAGATCTTTATTTAAATTGTAGCCTATGTGTTATTTGGTAATATTATATAATATGTTGTATATTTCTATAAGCTATATTACTATGCAATTTCCAAATCAATCTAGTATCCTCAAAAACTTTCTCTTCACCATCCTCACAAGCATTTGTACCAGAGCGTAGAAATAAAAAAATTAAAAAATAAAAATTAATTGCTTCTAATAGGGATCGAACCCACAAACATTGCATTACAGCCACAAACTTGTGCCTCTGCGCCACGAAGGTTTCAATTTTAAATAAATAAATTATATATGGATTATTCATTCACAAAATATATATTAAACCATATAAAAACATAATTGTGTAGTACTACAAAGATTTAATAACTCGTTTGTATCTAAGATTTTATTAAGATTCAAGAAAGCAATGCTATAAATAAACTTGGAAACTTTGAGTGTCAGTCAACAGACATTATTACTGCTCTACGCGAAGACGGTGAAGTGGAAACAGATGAAAGAGGAAGTTCCTCTCGCTTTGCATCAGAGCTTTCAAACAATTATAATGGGTAGAGCTAATTTTAGATTGAAATCATATCTATACTATTATTACAAAGCCGTTTGTTTTGTTGCATGCACTAATCTCAGGAACTACTAATTCGAATGGAAAAAATATTTTTGTCTTTGATAATCAATTTATCGAAGACTACAATTTGTTTATATATCTGAGCATGCGTACCGTCAGTTATAAATATCTCGGGCCCTCCGAATATACAACGTTTAGTTAATTCTATTTTATTATCAAAAATTATTACATTAAGTAATATTTTTTGATAATTTTAATGAATATTGAAAATGTTTCACTTAAGAAATTTGAAGTGTGCTGCAAGCATACATTATTTATTAAAACAGCAACGTAATTCCCTGTACTTCAAGAAACAAATAATTCCCAAATTTAAGCGGGCGAAGCCGCGAGCTGGTCGCTAGTTGTATATAAAACATAAAATATTGTGCATATTTACCTAAAAAAATTCTGTACAACAATATCCATTAAACATAATGTCAAACTCAAGCTGCACAAGCTATGACTTGATATTTACAAAATCATTTAAGTAATTGCAACAGATTAAAAATTTTGACGACTGCAGTTCAAAGGGAACCTAGGAACCTTGCGTTAAGACACAAGACAAGACAAGACAAGTTGATCTATTAAGACAAGTTTACTCTCCATTTTCCACAAAATTCTTAGCATTACGTATTGAGCGGCGGAAATCAACGCCGCACTTTGTATGGAATGATAAAACATAGTTTGCTTTAATCTTGTAGATATTTTAGAAAATAAAATCTTCCACTAGCTAGCTTTTATGTTGAAAAATCTTTTCGTTTGTACTATTTATTTTCTCTTATTATATTACAGCTGCGCTTGCAGCAAATAAGAGCAATTTTCATTTACAGAATGTGACGTCAATGTAGTGTATACTGTTTTATAATACAGTGTTCGTATTAATAACAGGACGACGTAGCTCGATAACAGCGTAAGGCTTAGTTGTTTAGAGCTCTTGGTTTCCAAGAGGCGCGAGTTCAAATACGTTTTTTTACAAGTTTTCTAAAAAAAGATTTTTCATTCCCAAGTTTGCTTAATATACTTAAAAAATGTAAAAAATATTTCATAATAAATAACAATCTCTCTCGCCAAATAATAATATAAGGTAATTAACTTTGAGTAGCAGAAATGTGTAAAAATTTCAAAAAATGGATGCTAGCAACAAAAATAAGTTGTAACAAGCATAAGAATTTCGACGTAGCTCGACGAGAACGTAGGGCTTAGTTGGTCGGAGCGCTTGGACGGTTTCCAGAGGCGCGGATTCTGATCCCACTACGTTCAAATTCTTATATCACCGTATTTTTCCTTTTATAGCAACTATTTTAATATATAAAAGAGTATATGTTAAAAAAATAAATTAAAAAATCTAATTAAATCAGCTTCACGCTGTATCCCACTCCCCTCCCACTCGGAGGAATGATTATATTTTATTTATTTTAATTTCGCTGTTGACAAAACATTTGGTTGACAAAGCGCCGCCACAAGTTTGGTCTTTCAATAAAACCCGCAATATTTCAAAAATTCAGCGGGAAGTGGAAAAATGAAATCTTAACTGTTTGCTCTGTCTACTCTTTTATGCGAAAAAAACCCCTAGCTGAAACTACAGCAATATTGTAGAAGAAAACTACATTGCGTTCTAAGTCTCGAAAGTGCACTCCGTGAGCACTTAATGAGGCGCCCGCGGTGTTATTAAATTTCATAATTATTAAGGCCAAAATTTTAGTGCACGGCTTGCTACTACACTTTGAATATTGCAACGCTACATTAAAAAACTTTTACGGTTTCTTTTATATTAATATTGCGAAGAAAATTAAAATATCGATTAGATGTATCATTTCGTTTTCATTTAATATTGAATATGCCATAAGTATATATACCAATAATATTTGTATAAATATAGTTACTTATGTTCAAACCCGGCTAAGTATAATTTTTATAAACATTATTATATATTTTTCCGCTGAAAAAAAAATCTGTTAAAGAACGCACTATACCCACTTAAACAAAATAGAAAGACGGCATATCTTTAAGTGGTGTCCCCATAGTAGAGTAAGCAAATACTTAGTCAACACACCTAGACCTAGTCAAGAACTGTCAAGACACTCTTTTCTTCACTTTCCGTCCAAATATAAATCACTATGTATTCACTAATAGACTACTGACCATATACAGTAGGTACACTCAGTGTCTGCATTTAATGTCCCTAATTGAAAATTTATAAAACATCAGCTTCACGCTGTATTCCGCACACAGCAGGGTAGGCAGATGGAACCTAGTGTTAAGACATTCTGTTACCCACTTTCTGTCGAATTTTGGAGGCATTGTGTGTTGAGTGGCAGAGCTCAACACCGCGCTTAGCCTCGACACCGAAGCGAAAAAATGGAAATATAAATTTAAGTAAATATTTCAACTCCTCGAGTAGGAATCGAACTCACAACCAGTCGGTTTTACTGTCACACTTCGTGCGCTACGACTAGCCTTTATTGTGACACGATAATTAGTCTGGTGTAAAGTATATATTTTCTTTTAGGTTTGCCACTCACTTAGTGTCCATTCACCGCAACGCGCACTATAAACGTATAACATTAACATCAGTTTGTGAGTCAACAGCTCAGACACGGCTCAATAACAAAAAACCCGTACAAGGGTAAATAGTAGATACATGCATTAATGCTAGACGTTTATTTGAGAATTACTGTCGTAATCTATTCCTAACATTATTACAAATTGTTCCCTCTAATGGGTATCGAACCTATAACAATCACATTAACAGTTAAAATTGCCTAAGAAAACAGGTAGCTATACTTTCTTATCAAATCAGCCAGTTCAGAAACATTAATGTCGGCAGCTTCTTAGCACTAAATCAAAAGGAAATAATGAATAGAGATTTACGACTGAAATCGGTCATAACGACCCGAATGGTCTCAAATTCGATTCCACATTATGTTTCTCACTGGTTCTTATATAAAATACACAGTTGAATGGAATAGCTTTGTCCGAGAGGTTAAGCAAAATAAGGCAACAAATCAACATGGGTACCCTTAGACAGATACGAGCGATATTTTACACTGTATCTTAAATTTTAAAGCACATTGCAAGATATTTTACACTACATCTTAAATATTAAAGCATATTATTGCAAGAGAGTTTTTGTTTTACTAGTGACCTTATAATACTTTTTACCCATAGATCTATAAACCTTTTAAAATACATCAGTATAGAAGCAAATCTGAACTTTATAGTCTGTCAAAGTTACCGCCATCAATTGGATAAGTTAGACTTATTAAATGGATTGTCCAAAAAGTTGTTATCTGCCATATATCAACAACAATATTGGTTATATGTAATGACGACTTCTATTACTACTGCAGTTCTAATTCATTGGAATTAGAACTGAAGTAGTAATAGAAGTTTTAGCGTAATCGCACTCTAGTAAGTTGCAATATTTCACAATACAAGGCAACCTTAATAAAAACTTGTAAAATATGTATTAACATATTTTTCACATGTACATGTATGAGGCCGGCCGTGGCGCTGCGGCACAAAGTGTGACTGTAAAACCGACTGGTTGTGGGTTCGATCTGCACTCGAGGAGATGAAATATTTACTTAAATTTATATTTCCATTTCTTCGCTCTGGTGTCGAGGCAAAGCGCGGCGTTGAGTTCTGCCACTTAACACGCAATGCCTCCAGAATTCGGCAGAAAGTGAGGAACGGAGTTCCTTTCACTAGGTTCCCTCTGCCTACCCTGCTGTGTACGGGATACAGCGTGAAGTTGATTTATTTTATGTATGTATTATCACAATTTTGCCTAAAAAAGACCTTTCATTTCAATTTGCAAAACTAAGCCCTGCACTATATGGCATTTGTACATATATGGGATTACTTCTATTCTACTACAATATTTTCTATCTCATATTTTAATCGTATTTAAATTGTATTATACAATACAAAGTAAAATAGCAAAAAAAAGTATAATCACAATAATAAATGTATAATGTCAATTAAAAATTAAGAGGCACAATCTGTTTTAACGAGGATCAAAGTCAACTTGATTATTTTCTCATTTGAATAGAAAAAGAACGCGTTTGAAGTAACAATTGAGTTTCAGTCTTTACAGATGTTTTTAATTTCTTTCATCTTCAAGTGGACAGTAACAAGCCTAATGGAATAAATGCTAAGATAACATATATATTTTTTAATTTATTCATTTACAAGGAAAAGATTCAAGTAATAAATCAGTTTGCTATCTTAAAATACTATATTTTAAGCCTAGCCTAGTGGCGAGACGAGAGAGTGTATATAGTGTGTCACTTTAACACAACTACATCTCAATACGTAATAAAATTTTATTGTAACAGAATAAGACAGTATCTTACTGTAAACACAAAGTCTATTGGTTCAATCTCCACTCAGAGTAATGATTATATTTAAATCATTTTAAATTCTCTAGCATAATGAAACAAAAGAGGCGTTTAGTTACGCAACCCGAGATTACTTAAAAATTAAAGGAAAAAAATATAGGAACCTTTTAAATTTTTAATGTACTTAACTTACCTAAAACAGTGATAGAGCTAGACACGAACATGCTGAGCAGCCACACCAGCGCTATTTTGATCACTACCACCCGTTTGGTCGAATGGTGCCGGCTTTTAAGTGGATTGCGGATACCCAAGTACCTGTGGAAATGTATAAAATACGTATATAAATGCAATAGAGGTACATTATTTAAAGGTATAAATATGATTTTGTGATTTTTTTCTAGTTTTACGCTTTTTTTGTACAGAGTATGCAGAAGCTAGTGTTATGACACTTTGTCCTCTATTTTCCACTGGGATTCGAGACAGTGATTAATGAAATTCAACACCGGTCTTTAATAAAATAAGATTAGTTTTTTTTGCTTTATGTTGTATCCCGCACATAGAAGGTAGGCAGATAAAACTTCCGCACTTCCATGATTTCGCGGGTGAAGCCGCGATCGGGACGCTAGTATTAAATATTTCACATTATCGAGTGGGAGTCGAACCCACAACTTTCTTATATAAATAACGGACCCTAGAAAAATTTGGCGGAAATTGGGAAACAGAATGTCTTAACACTAGGTTCCCTCTACCTAGATACACTGATGTATGTGGGATACAGCTAGACGCTAAAAAAAACAATAATATAATACAATTAGTTCCAAATAACAAAGGCAGCGTTAATTAAATTAAAGCTTTGTACCGAGTCCATAAAGCAATACTTTCTATCAAAATACGCCATATTTTTTATTGCGTTCTATTATGTCCGAGCTTAGAGGAATCTTTAGTACTCATCATTGTCTTAATAGCTCTAAGCGAATGCAGCCCGTGATTACGTTAAAGCATATAAAGGATAAATCAAAGTACGTTTAATTATGTAGGTATTTAAAGTAAATTAATGTTTTTGCTAAAAATCTTAAACATACATTTTTGTTATTTTTAAATTAAAATTAGCTTTACGCTGTATCCCGCACACAGCAGAGTAGGCAGAGGGAATCTAGTGTTAAGAGACTGCGTTCCCCACTTTCTGCCGGATTCTAGAGGCATTGCGTGTTGAGGGGCAGAATTCAACGCCGCGCTTTGCCTCGACACTATTCTTTGTCTGTTATTTTTTTATGTCTATTTTTCATTCTAAATGATATATATTAATAATATGAAATGTTTTAATATAGTAAGAGCAGCGTTAAGTTCCTCCACTAAACATGAGCATAATATCTCAAAGCTGGGTATAGAAGGTCCATAAAATCGATCCCTTCTGCATATTCTGCTCTGTGCGGATAAAGCATAAAATTGAAACAATAGTAACAACGAGGCCGACATGACTCAAAGTCACAAGTGGCTGTGGGTTTGATTCCCACCCGGAGGAATAAAATATTAAATATTTTCGTTGAGTGTCACCATTCAACACGCATGTTACCTCTGCCTACCATTTTATATGCGGGATACAGCGTGAAAAAGATCGAATTGCTCGAACCAATACATAGCGTAGCCGACAGCAGAAATCCACAACGTATTTATCCGGCCTATAAAAATACAACATTTCTTTATAAATTGGCCACTTCAAGAAGGTCTCGACTGAGGAAATAAGACACGTAACATTATATCCTTTTGGTAAATATTTGAACCGATGAAACGGTATGTATACTGTAATCTGAATCGTGGCCCCGCACTCTGGCATGTCTTAATATAGAAGGAGCAAAATTACATGACGTTTTCAGCATTATTACCTTTATGGTGCAATTTTAATTATAAGCTTCCCGCTATATTCCGCATATAGCAGGATAGGTGAACTCGATTTTGTGTTAAGATACTCTGTTTTTAAGTTTTCGCACAATGTTCAAGACATTTTATATTGGGTGGCGGAATTTTACGCCGAGCTTTGTCGGGTTACCACAGCGAGAAATTGAAAAATATTATTTATTCCTGTAAGTGGGAATCAAACCCGCAACCATCGCCTTTGCAGTCAGACGTTGTGCCACTGCGCCATTACACGTGACAGCATCAGCAATTTTCATACATATTTTGGGCTATGTAAGTTATAAAAGCTCTTGCCTGTGGTCGTAGATAATACAGTTTAACTTAAGTATTTATGCGAAATTGGTCAGTTATCCTTTTACTTGTACAGCAGAATGTTAGTCATTGAGTTAGATTTTGATAATTATGCTAGTTTTAAAATTTTCATTAAAGTATTTTTTCGTAATATTTAAAAAAAATATACTTGTCTCTTCTGACTCGAACTTTAATTCAGTTTAGATGATATAGACTTTATTATGATTATGATTAATAAGTTCATTGATAATTGTTAATTTTACACTCAATCGATAGCGATACTACTAGACTTAAATCAGCTTCACGCTGTATCCCGCACACCGCAGGATAGGCAGAGGGACTTTTCGAGGCATTGCGTGTAGAATAGCAGAATTTGATTCTACTACAAAACATAGTATATGTGTAACGTTTTATAGATAATTATTTGCGTATCCTAGGTCCTAACAAACGTGAAAACTCGAACCCCACATGAGATCTTAGTTTGCATTTTACACTTCTACTAAATTCATAAAGAAAATCATTTGCATACAAACATCCACAATATGAGACGGTTAGTAGATCCCTCAACAACAACTTAGGCCTTTAAGGAAATTCGCTGATGAGAAGGCGTGATTATACAGAAAGAGTAAACAAAGTGTCTTTTAAAGCTAACAGTTGGAACTTATGGACTACTTAACCCTTTGGTAAATACTTTCCACGTGTATGATAAACACTACTACAGTAGAGGCTATCGTGACGGAATGGAAGCATGATTATGGGTTCGATTCCCACTCGCAGGAATCTGTCTGTGTTCTGTGTGCGCAGTTATGCCAGTCAATAATATTTTTTCGAATTCAGTCAAAAAGCGGATTTTCTAGACGTCTGCCGTACGTGATAAAGCGGGTAGTTGAAAAAATGTTAAACAGAGAATTTGGCTGAATATGATTTAAGATTATTATACAAGTTGATGATTTGAATCCTAATAAAAATGTATATCTAATTAAATGATTGATTTTGCCTTTCTAAGATAAAGTTAAAAAAATAAGTATTCAATTAGTCAGTCAGGCCAGTCATGGCGCGGGGGCACAAAGTGTGACCGTAAACGACTAGTCGAGGGTTCGATCCCCAGTCGAGGAAATGAAATATTTATTTAAATTTATATTTCCATTTTTTTGCGCGGCGTTAAATTAGAGTGGCGGAACGCCACTCCATACACATTTATTTATTTATTTTTTAAGTATTCAATGAATATTTTTATATAGAAAATATAAAAAGCGTTTGATAGTATGCTATGAAAAATCGTTGATGATACTAAAAATGAATCCGTAATAAAAAAACATATTTATCTTATTTCTATTAATTTAACTTAACAGCTTAAAATAAACTTTTAAAAGTTTAAGAATTACAGTTTATATAGTTTTCTTAAGAACTCTGAACTAAAATCCGTTCCGTTGATTAAAGTAATTCGAAACCTACTCTATAATAAAACTTTTACAACTAACATAATGGATGAACAGACAGAATTAGATATATTTTTTATCGTCAAATATCGCCAACGTTTTACGATCTATTTAGACGGAATTGTAATAATAATAATTAATTTTAAGAAAAATATCGTGTCTTACTTGTGTGATATCAAACATCTCGGGACTTATAGACACTACTTGCCTTTATTTTCGTTTACAAGGCAATTTACAGACAGAGAAAACCTAGTAGCCCAAGATTCCAGGGCCCCAGATCAACGTAATTTTAGTAGCTGAAATTTTGAGTTCTATTAGTCTAATATATTATTTATTTATTTAAAATGAAAGCTTGTTAATATAACGTATTTCACCCCAATTTTAAACAATCTATAGGACACCTGACAGAAGAAAAGACGTAAATAGTCAGGTTTCTACTTGAACGTAGGTGAGAGTGTACATTTAATTGGCACTGCCTCTGAAAGGGCCCCACTTTAAAGTTAATAAGTACGCATATGCGTATACGCATAGTCTCAACTACATATTTAGACTATTAATCCTCAAAATTTCAACTTTGCTAAATTTACGTAGGTCTGGGGGCCCTGGGATCTCAGTCTATAATGTTATGGGCACTTCGTTTCCGAATTGAGTTTTGAAAATATTAATTATTTCATTTTTCGAGTAGCAATCGCATGTTTATGGCCTCACGACGGCCTCAGCATAATTTTTGGCATTTAATATTAATTAAATAATACTAATGTCATTAATATTATTATGAAATATATTTTTTTTTATGAGAGAAAAAAAAATATGTTCTCAGCTTTTTTCGGCAAAATAGGCCAGTGCTCTAATATTAAGCGCAAACGAACCACCATATATGCTCGGCACGAGGGTACAATTTATTAGGATTCGTGTTTCGTATACACACTATATAAATGATGACGGTGGAACAACTAAAACATAATAAAGCATATATTTATTTACTGCTATGTTTATAATCATTATAATGAAATAGGCCAGTCGTGGCGCAGATCTACATACGTGTAAACGCGATAGGTTGTGGGTTCGACTCCCAGGAATTGAATTAATATTTTCATTTCTTCGCTCTTGTGTCGAGGCATTGCTTTTGATTTGGCATTGATTTTGTTATAGAATAATTGTATGTTTTTATTATTTTTATTATTATTATTTACTAATTTGTTCTACTTTAAATATTCTTTGTAATGTATTCAGTTTACTCATACTACTTTATGAAACGACGCTTGTGGGCGTTAATAACTGCCACATAGTTTATAACTAATGCGGTTATTATCGTTATAAATTATTATTTTGTCTGTAATTTTGACATGAATAAATTATTATTATTATTATTATATTGCCTGGCGGAAATCAACACTGCATCGATACGTAGCGTTGATTTCCGCCACTCTACACGAAATGCCTCCAGAATTTGGTAGGAAGTGGGAAGCGGTGTGTGTTAACACTAGACTTGCTCTACCTACTCTGCTACATGCGGGATACAGCGTGAAGCTGAAGAAAAAAATGCCGTTCTAGAAATAAACTGATGATAGTTTGAAACATTCTGGGATAATTTAGCTTATACATTAATCTAATATTTATATTACAACATATTGAGGCCATTGTGGCGCAGAGGGACAACGTCTTTCTAGCAACGGTTGCGAAATCGATTTCAATTTGGAGGGACGAAATATTTTCATTTCTCGCTCTGCCACCTAGATAAATCGCGGCGTAGAGTGCATGCTGTTAATATATAGAAAATAGGGCAAAAAGTGGAGAACAGTCCTTATACTTGGTCCCCTAAGACTACCCTACCTAATATACATATGCAGGATACAACAAGAATTAAAAAAAAAACAACATATTTTTAATAATAAATAAAATTATCTACATAAAATACAAACCTGCCAATACTTATAAAACACATGTGCATGATGCTAGCGGAGCAGGCGAGGACGTCGCACGTCACGTACACGTTGCACCAAACAACGCCCAGCGGCCAGTAACCTATAATGAAGTATTATTTAAATTGTATGAATATATAATATAAAAAATATCGCACAGCTCTCTAGCTGTAAACGTGACGGTTGTAAGTTCGATACCTACTGGTGGAAATGAATTAATTTCGTTATTTTGCTCTGGTAACAAGACATTGAATTCCAGCACTCGATACGCAATGTCTCGAAAAGAAGAGTTTGAAGTGGAGAATAGAATGCCTTAATATTAGGTTCTCGCAAATCTTTCCGCCGAATTCAGAGACAGGACGGGAGCAATGCATGTTGAGTGGTGGAACTCATCACTACTCTTTGCCTCGTTACCAGAGCGAGGAAATGAAAATATTGAATGTTGTATTTTTCCAGTGAGAATTGAACCCACGACCTAATGCATCTACAGTCGACGCTTCGCATCTTAAGCCACTGCACCACAGCTCGTCACTGGCCTCGTCGTATTTATTAAAATATAATATTCTAGTAAAGTTTCTAGTTTTCAAGCTTTATGGCTACCTCAAACAGAAAGAAAGGAATGCCAAGTAAAAATGCAACGCTGATATAAAGTTTCCCCATAAAACATATTTATAAGCTTTGTAAGTCATTTCAACCAGTTAATTTAAAAATGTACTCCAAAAAACCTTATACTCTGGCATAGGGCCAGAATTAAATTTTGCTGCTGGGTTTTAAGATTATTAAAATGTGTAATTTCCGTTTCGATTCCCACTCGGGAGAGTGATGATGGACTTAAATTATTTTTGTTTCTCTACTTTATAAGGCAAAACTAAGCGCTTAAAAAATTATAATTTGTCGAAAAGTAGAGAACAGATATGTCTTAATGGGTAAAGGGGTGTACGCTAGGTTCCCAGGTTCCCTTTGCCTACCCTGCTAGGTGTGGAATATAGTTTGAAATTTTTACAAAATACAATTCAACACCTAACACGCCCACTTCGGGTGGAAAGCATTTCTCTGCTTGTTTATGTCCTTACCCTTAAAGAATATTTCTCTTTGCTTACTCAGTAAAACAAAAGAAAAAATCTAAATTACACATTTAACTTGTCAATTTGTATAAGGAAAAACCAACAGTTTTCCAAATTCAACCAATATTTATTCAGTATCGGTGTCAATAAAACAATGTTATAGTATTGAAACACAAATATACAGTTCAAGTGACTGTATCACAGTAAACTGAGCTTAAATTTTATACGTAAATTTTTAAACGTTTTCTTTTATTATTCGCCTGTATCTCATCATATTTTTAGGGTTCAGTACTTTTTAAGAAAATAAGAAATCTTTATAAGACCACTTTTTTATCTGTCTGGCTGTCTGTCTTTGTGCCTGTCGCTCTGTCGGTCTATCTATCAAGAGCTTTTATATCACGAACATTAGACGATATCGAGTTGAAATTCAAACAAAATACTTAGATTCACGGCCTCTTGGTTTCCTAAAAAATCATATTCTTACATTTACTTAAAAAATTATATGGCCGTTTACAGCGCAAAAAATCGCGTATTATGAAACTATAAAGGGATTCAAAATTAATAGGATACTTTCAGTTGACCCAAAATTTTGCAGAATTTTGCAATTTTGCAGCTAGCTTCTACGAGTAGTACAAGTTCAGGAGTAAATAGGAAACTACACATTTGTGGTTAAATCCTAAAAAATAATAGCCTTAAAAGTGAGTTATCAGATGAAAGGGCTTTGGCTAAGCTAAATTTGAATATCAGAAAAAGCAAAATACCTCCAATTTTTGTACGGAACTCTCGGTGTGCGACTCGCGCTTGTCTGTTTTTTTAGTATTTGTGTACTTAGGATACTTTATTTCCTTCTTTTTCACCCAACTTTAACACATTATGCAATGTGAGCATTGAATGGATGAAACAATTTCAGGAATATTTATAGAAAATTTGCACTGAATAAGAATGACGATGAAGAAAATTGATGTTTTTTCTACATTCACGTAAAAATTACTGAACGGATTTAGATGAAACCTTACAGTAACATAGCTTATACATCAGAAAATCACATAAATTCTTTGTTTTTTTAGATTTTGTAAAATTTAGATATAAGCGTCAATAACTTTATCCAGGCGAAGCCCCGGGTTCGTTGCTTGTGTATATAAGACACCTAAGCATATAATCTCCACAGCGTTTTCGCCACACAATTTTAATAAAAGAGGATAACGAAAACTAAAATTTGTAAATTAATCAAAATATACTGTTTTTGGCGAACCTCTATATCAAGATTAGTATACCTGCCAAATTCATCTTAGCCAAACGTTGGCGTCAGTTTTATATTTCATGCAAAAATATGATAAGTTATACAGTACATTGCTGAATATTCAATATTTTTTACCTAAACTATATACAACCTTGAATAATATTGATCTTGTATACGATGAAAATAAATGTATGTGCCTGTATTTGATTTTAAGCTACTTCAAAAAAGAAACGGCCTCAAACCTTAACAAAAATTTAAGTTAGTGATAATGACAGAGGCGACAATCAGCTTCAGAAATTTCTTTCTGAAATTACAAATAAGAATATAAAAAAATATTCCAGTATTTTCCAGTATTCATTTAAGCTGTTTATAATATTAATATTATTTTATTTATGTCTTGGCACCGACTTCAAACCTCTTAGTATGTAGCACATACTAATAATAGTATTGTATTAACATTAAAGGTAGATTTGAATAATAAGTATTCTGAATTAAATCATTATTAAGTGGGGCGAGTCGTGGCGCAGGTGTACAAAGTGTGACTGTAAAATCGACTGGTTGTGGGTTCGATTCCTGCTCCAGATAATTAAATATTTATTTAAATTTATTCGCTATGGTGTCGAGACAAGGCGTGGCGTTGAGTTCCGCCACTCTACATGCAATGCCTTTAAAACACGGCGGAAAGTGGGGAACGGAGAGTCTTAACGCTAGCTTCCCTCTGCCCTCCCATGCTGTGCACGGGATACAGCGTGAAGCTGATTTTATTAAGTAACTTTTACGGTTACGAGTTTTTTATTAGTTTTTTTATAAACTCATATAGATAATTATTATTACATACATATGAATTATATATAAAATACATATATTAAAGGTGTGTACGGTGCTTTTGAACAGTTTTAGTTCATAAAATTTTTGTCTCACTACTCTCGGACAACTCAGATATTTTTTTATTTTGATATTTTTTAGGATAAATATAAAAATTAAAACAAGAAGCACCTGTTTTTGATTTTAAGATCGTTAAAATTTGTACCTAATTATGAAATATGTAATTATAAACTTATATTTTAATTAAATGTAATTAAAAATTATCCGAACTCATACCTGCACTTTGTCATTTCACCAGAGCGAGGAAAATGAAAACAACTCACTCCCGCGAGTGGTAATCGAACCCACAAAAGTCGTAGACGTCGTAGTCGGCATAAAATCGAACGTTGTGCTTGTATGACCATCATGCAATTATATTACAGATCGAAAATATACTTATTTCATAATCACTTTTGCTTTAAAGCTTAATTAACATTATTTTAAACTATTCTTTACTTAAATGATTATTCGTTTTATTTGTTTAACATTTCTTTTATTAATACTATAAGATAATTTTAAAATATTTATTTTAAATCAAAATTGAGGCGGTTGTGGACACGCTTAAACGCGACGGTTATGAATTCGATTCCCGCTAGAAAGAATGAACTATTTAATATTCTTCAAATTCTCGCTGTAGAATTCAGAATTCCACTACAATACGCATATCGGTGGATAGTGGAGAATGGAGTGTCTAAACACTGGGTACTCTCTGCTTATTCTTTCTATTTGTCGGCTAAGGCGAGATGCTAAAAGAAAACAACTAAAGTTCTTACCTAAGAATCCAGGTATAGCTCCCATCGGCATTACAAACAAACTGACGAGCAAATCAGCTATCGCCAGCGACAACAGAAAATAATTGGTCACATTCTGCAACCGCTTGTCCAAGCACACCGCCAGACAGACTAATATATTACCCACGCCCCCCGCCACTATAAACAATATCACAAACAGGAAACTCCACTCGTATCCCGCACTATCCACACTGTCTTGTGTACTATTACCGTTCCACGTACATTGAAAATTCTCTACTAAACTATTATTTTCACTAACACTCAAAGAATCAACGTAAAACGTCCGATTTGTATCGCCGTAACAAAATAGCATATCTGATTTACAAGTACCGAAGTTTGGTATCCGCAACCACAAATGTCTTAGAACACTTTCAACTAAATCAGTCATTACATTCAGCTTGAGTCTAACGCTACATTCAACGTCGTAGCTTCTAAAATCCAAGGAATTGTTCGAACATTGGAAACAGCTGTAAGTAGTTTCATTGTGAACGTCCAAATCTAATTCGCAACTGAACTCTATAGAATTTCCGTAGGTACCACATTCCAGGCCCGAGGAAAAGGATTCGTTTACACAGCTCTTGCCAGAAATCAATCGGCATCTGAAGTCCTCTAGTGATGGATCTGGATAAGTAAAATTCGTCATAGCCGGTAGGATTATTCCATTTGTTGGATATTAGGTTATTTTTTCTTGGAACATTGTCGGTATTCCTCGTTTGTTCATTAAGTTACTTCAAAAATCTGAAACAAGAAAAAGTATCGTTTAAGGTCGAACAATGAGCCTTCGTCGAAAGGGGTAATTTTGAAGTCACGGAATCGAGCAATAAAATTGCGGAGATAAACAGAACTCGCTTTCTTTTAATCATTAGTAAGACCTTTTTCTTAAAAGATAAAAAAACAAAGCTACAATGCTAGAATTACGGGGCGTTTTTGTCGGCCATAATTAGTTTTCCGTTCTTTCCTTTGCGAAGGCAGCTAACTCAGCTATTTTCAGGTATTACAATTCCACCGATATCGCGAGCTTAAGATGCATACGTATGCGAATGGTAAAATCAAATTTACATTTATTATACTTTTGAATATAATGATAATGAAAATGATAAATCATCACTTTGTGACAACTTCATGAATCATCAGTCTACATTAGATCTATTTTATGTATGTATTATGTGCGTATATATTTATATATATTTATTGTATATATTTTGCTATATGTATGTATATTGTTTATTAGTCTACATATTGTATTATATTAAAACTATCTATATATCAGTATATTTTTTTTAAATATCTGAATTCATTCTTAATATTACAGTTTCTTTTCGCCCTAAAGGTCGTCTGGAAGAAATGGCTACTTAGCCATAAGGCCACCTTTTTGTACATTTGTTTTCTTTTCCGTTTTTTTTGTGTATATTTATATAAGTGGCGTACAATTAAAGAAATAAATATATAAATAAATAAAAATAATTATTTAAAAGTAATATTAGTTAATATTGTATTTTTAAATCTTAATATTTTACAATACGAAAGTATATTAATTCAGCTTCACGCTGTATACCGCACAGAGCTAGGTAGGCAGTGAGAACTGAGTGTTGAGACACTTCGTTTCCCACTTTCTGCAAACTCAACGCCGCGCTTTGCCTCGACACCAGAGCAAAGAAATGGAAATATAAATTTAAACAAATATTCCTCGAGTGGGGATGGAACCCACGAACAGTCGCTTTTACATTCAGGCCGATACATTAAACTATAAAAATATTATTCAATTCAAACCAGTAGTTCTTGAGATTAACGCGTTTTCTTTAGAGGCCAGCCGTGGCGCAGCCGAACTGAATGTGAACGCGATAGGTTGGGGGTTCAATTACTACCCGAGGAAATATTAAATATTTTCATTTCTTTACGCGGTGTCGAGGCAAAGCGCGGCGTTGAGTTCCACTATTCAAGCGCGGAAAGCGGAAGCGGAAAATAAAAAAGAAGTATCTTAACGGTACACACTACCCTGCTGTGTGTAAAATACATCGTCAAGCTAAAAAAATCATATACATACTAGTATTTTCTATACATGGCAATTAAGCGTACAATCACACAAAAAAACATATAGGTTAATTGAATAGAAAAAAATTACCTCTAAATACTACCTACAATTTTTTTTAATAATAAATAAATAAATAAAATATTTCAAAAACCAACTTTAATAATTGATTGAAAATACAATCCAAGAATAAATTAATCAAACATTCTCGTGCCAATTTTTAGAACTAACAGCGATAATTGGCTTACCGCACCGTCCAAATAAGCGTTTCTCTTAATTTATACCTCACTAAAGTTATGTAGCTCGACGTATTTTTGTATTAAAAATAGTGTAAAATTCTTTTCATTGTTTCAGCTTCACGCTGTATCCCGCACACAGCAGGGTAGGCAGAGGGAACCCAGTGTTAAAACACTCCCGTTCCCCACTTTCTGCCGAATTCAGGAGGCATTGCGTGTTGAGTGGCAGAATTCAACGCCGCGCTTAACCTCGACAACAGAGCGAAGAAATGGAAATTATTTTATTATTTAGTTATATGAAAATATTCTTATAATATGAAAATGTTGTTTTTAGCATAATTAACATACCAGACATGCAACTGTAAGTGTGAAGTTAGTGGATTCGATTCCCATTCGGAGAATGTAATATTTAATATTTTATTTCATTTTCTACAAAGCGTGAATTCAATACAAACATATATCAGAAAAAAGTATTGTAGTGAATATTATCTTTTATAAAATTAAATAAATAATAATAATAATAATACATGTAAACTTCTATTTCATTCGATATTAATATTATATACTTACACTACATTCTATTTTCAAATTTACTTAAAACTAAACTGTTAATATTTATATTTATTAAAATCATCCGCACGCAGCGCATTCGCATGACAAACTTGTTTCGAGTTTTTTTTGCTGTGCGTGACGTAGCCTGCTTGCTAGCTACG
>JAATLQ010036312.1:0-37117 GCA_013421005.1 Heliconius erato x Heliconius himera | reverse complement strand
TACTGCGGGATATTTTTATTAACAGTGTCAGAGCATTTTTTTCTTGAGAGATTTTTTTTTAGTTTGCTCCCATAAGTTATTTTTTTATACGTTTTTTAAAAAAATATTAATAACATAAACGAACGAACGGACTGAAGAACCTATTCAAAACATTTCTTTGAATATTAAATCATTTTTTATCACTGTGTTAAATAATTACGAATTAAGCTAGACTGTAACGAAGGTAATTTTCGCCATCTGTTGGACTTACAATTGAGCTGTAACCATTCGAACATTGTTAGAAAAATACTACTATGTTTATGTTAAATTTATTATAAGTTTAGATTACACTTACACGGTCAGTTTAAAAATGCTGTTTTTATGTTAAATTTCACCTAACATAAAATTATATTAACCGAAAACGATGTTGTGTTAAAGTATTCAAATTATTGATATTCCTCCCGTCCTAATTAGTGTTTAACTCCACAGAACGTTTTTTGCGTTATCAAGATTCGTTAGTACCTACTATTGGTCAATAGATAGCGTTCTTGTATCGATTTTTTAATATCTCAAATATAAACTTCTTAAAAACTTAAATACTTATATCTTTAGTATTAAAATGATTAATATTCTTTAGTATTAAAATGATTAATATTCTTTAGTATTAAAATTAATATTCCTCCCGTCGTAATTAGTGTTTAACTCCACAGAACGTTTTTTGCGTTATCAAGATTCGTTAGTACCTACTATTAGTCAATAGATAGCGTTCTTGTATCGATTTTTACTATCTCAAATATAAACTTCTTGAAAACTTAAATACTTATATCCTTAGTATTAAAATGATTAATATTCCTCCCGTCGTAATTAGTGTTTAACTCCACAGAACGTTTTTTGCGTTATCAAGATTCGTTAGTACCTACTATTGGTCAATAGATAGCGTTCTTGTATCGATTTTTTAATATCTCAAATATAAACTTCTTGAAAACTTAAATACTTATATCTTTTGATAGAGTGAAGCGATGACAATGAAATAAACACTAAAAGCTACTTTGATTTATTTGTAATTTTTATGTATAAAAGTTGCTTAAATTTATTGTGTACTTTTTACGTGATACGTGTTCACATAAACAGACAAACAGACAAACAGACAAAAATTCCAAAAATGTTGGAAATGGATTCTGTTAATTATCCTTTAACACCCTGGCTATTTTTTTTTAAATATTTTTAATGTACAGAAACGACTTTTCTACAGATTTATTATAAGTATAGATATCTTTAAATTAAAATAATATTGGGCCAGTCATGGCGCAGTGGCACACAGTGTGACTGTAAACGCGACTAGTCGTGGGTTTGATCCCCACTCGAGGAAATTATATATTTATTTATATTTATAACAATATTGTAGCGTTTCTTTCCTCTAACTACCCGACTAGGGATACAGTGTGAAGCCGTAATACAAATGAATAGAATTATATTTTTATTTCTTCGCTCTGGTGTTGAGGCAAAACGCGCTGTTGAATTTCGCCACTCAACATCTATACGCAATGCCAACAAAATTCGGCGGAAAGTGGGGAACAGTCTTAACACTAGGTTCCATCTACTTATCCTGCGGTGTGCGGAATTCAACGTGAAGCTGATTTGATTTTTTTAAAATAATGGATATTGCTAACATCTTTGTGGTGTAATTAAAAATCTAAGGTGAGGCTCCCTTTTCATTACTAATGCAAATTTACGTGTACTAACCACCAGGAAAACACATTGCAATGAAATAATAAATAGAAATATTCGTAATAAATATTCCAAATAAATCAGCTTCACGCTGTATCCCGCACACAGCAGGGTAGGCAGAGGGAACCTAGTGTCATAAGACACCCCGTTCCCCACTTCCTGCCGAATTCTGGAGGCATTGCGTGTTGAGTGGCAGAACTCAACGCCGCGCTTAACCTCGACACCAGAGCGAAGAAATGGAAATATAAATTTAAGTAAATATTTCATCTCCTCGAGTGGGGATCGAACCCACAACCAGTCGGTTTTGCAGTCACACCTCGTGCCGCTGCGCCACGACCGGCCTCACACACATATATAAAATTCACACAAAAATTCCACAGTATATATAAAATTCATTTTGCACCAGGCTATAAAAAGAGAGCTATTACTGGTTATATTTTCCATTTTTAGCCCAAATAAGTCCTCATAATGTACGTACGACATTAAAATGAATGTAGCACAATATATTCTGTACCAAAATACGTTTGCCAAAATCTGCACCATTCGCCCCAGATTTCTAATACATTGTAAAGTGGCAAATGTCATTTACACTGTACGCTGGTGACCTCTCCGTTGAATTAACTATGAAAATATTATTGCATCTCTCCGCCCAACGCAGTGCATTGATGAACTTGTACAATTAAATGTATAATTTGAAAAACGATTAATCATTTATTTTAATAAAAGAGTACTTAATAAAAAATAAAATAATGTTTTATTTTTAATCTGTTTAATTTCTGAAGATTTTTGTAATATATTTTTTTAAATATTACTTTTATTTGAAATAAGAATGTTTAATAGAATACGTTAAATGAACTTAAAATAGAACCAACTAAAAATGAGCGAATAAAAGAATATATTTACAGTTTTTAGTAATAAATGAATATTACACAATATTACAAGCATGATACTTTACATGTGTATTTTAAAGAGAAGATATTTATCGAGTTTGGCTCGTATTATTGGAAATAACGATTATATCACTCAGGCTCGATCTGAATATGCTTTCTATATATCTGTAGACTGATTTTTTTAATATTAGTTATGGGTCATGACCATGGCCTAAATTACCTTAATGCATATTTTTTCTGTTACAAGTACATATATAGTATATAACAAAATCAAAAAATATATTTTGTATGTTTAATAGTGTCTTTGATTTAAAAGAGAATAACATTAATACTAATCGATAAAGTAACTCAGATAGTGTAGATATGTCCAAGAGAGAACAGTGAAACGAAGAGTGATCTACACAACAGGACTATATAAAAATCATGATATTAAAAAAAATAATAAAAATATACCTACGAAGTTTATTTATACATTAAAATTTTCTTACAGTAATCATACAGTTATCCAAAACGACATTTTTATTCGATTGAAACGAAACAATCTGTAATTCGGTCTTTTGTTGAAGAAGTAAATTCGATTAGTATGCTTTACATCGAGTACGTTATATTTATAACTGATTTTCTCAAATCGTATTCTATTCAAAATATATTTTCTATTCAAAGCAAATGAGACGTGAAATTGAATCTATATCATCATAAGACTTATACGTATGAAATATAACCTTATATTCTTTTTTCCTACAGCAATATCTAAAATTAGATAAATTCTTAAAATTATAACCGTACAGCATCCATGTCGATGTATGTAATTCTAAGTAATTATTTTTTGGTAGCAGAAATTTGTAAGAATGTCCCTGTAGAGATGCTCTAACAACATAAATAAGTTGTAAGACGCGTATGGATTCGGCGTAGCTTGATGAGTACTTATGGTTAAATGGTCTCAATCAGCATTTGAATGGTTTCCAAGCGGTGCGGGTTCAAATGCCTTCAAATCCCATTAAGTAATTTTTTTTATACGTTTACTAAATAAGTATATTTCTTTCCTAAATATGTAAATAACACTTTGAAAATGTTAACAATGTTAAGCATTTTTAACTACAACAAATTGCTACAATGTTGTTTATTTATTTATTTCACTTAATTTAAATTCAATATTTTTACAAATACGTTCCAAATGAAACCTATTTTCTGTCCCTGAGGTAAATGCCGAAATGAGTTTTACCAATGTGATCCATTATAATTATTTACATCATATGCTGGTTTGGATTAAGCACAAAATAATATTTTTTGTAGCTTTTTGTTGTCGAAGAAATGGCAGAGATATATTTTAACAATGATATATCAACATAAAGGACATTCGATACATAATAGACTGATACTTTAAAAATTGTTATGAAACAGCGACATTTTCCTAAAATTATTACAAGAAATCCATCGTGAGATGGTTATGGATTACTCCACAAGCCACGAAGCTACAATTTCTGATTATTTTCTATACTAAAATTGCACCATATTACTAACGTGGTACAGTTTGACTTTCTATTAGGCAGAATTCATATTTTGTAATGCAGCACGTACATACATAAGTAGGTAATGTTTATTGATCTTAAGAGACGTAGTGTCGCAAATGTTTCAAAAGTAAAAAAAATACAATTAAGCAAATGTTGATTATATTGCATATCTGTTATATATAAAAGTAACTAACTTATTACATAAAAAAGGATGCTGCCCCTGCTGTGTGCGAGTATACAGAGTGAAGCTGTTTTATATAAAAAATCACTTGTAAAGGTCATATTGATTGATCAAAGTCCTGTCATAAGTCTAAAGCTCTATAGAATTGAAAAAAATGGAAATTATTTATTATAACATAAACTTCGAATCAGAAATTTAAAATTCACTATAAGTTTAAGAGCTTAAAAAATTTTAACGTATGTGCGGTGAATTAAATTTTATTTGTGAAGTTAATGAAGCATAACGTGACTTGACACGCGTTGTCAAATTACATTAGCATATAATATCAACATGATATTACACGCCGCACTGTTTAATTTGTTATACAAACTATAAATTCATTTAAATAATATTATTAATATATGCGACCAGTCGTGGCCCAGGGGCAGAAGCGTAACTGTAAATATAACAGGTTGTGGGTTCCATTCCAACTTGAGTAGATGAAATATTTTATAATTTCATTCTCTTTGAAATTTCGAAATATTTCATTTCCTTGCTATGGTAACGACAACAGCGGGGCGTTGAGTTTTCCATAAAACACACAATGCCTCCAGAATACGGCGGAAAATGACGGAAATAATGGGGAGTGTCTTATCACTAGGTCTCAGGTTCCCTCTGCCTACCGTGCGTTCTTTAAATGTTTGCATCAAAGGAATTATTAAACGTATATAATACAAGTGCATTAAATTATATAGATATATAATATTACTGTGCAGTGCTTGCAACTTGCCATTTTGCTGTCAGGTTGGGTCACACGTTGTAAGTTCGGAAAAGCCAGGCCAATACTTAATATTAAATATAATTTTCCCCCTAATACCAATTTTAGTAACATTTCTACATTTAAAATCCATAAATAGTATGTGTTGATTGGAACGCAATTTTTTTTTATTGATGCTTATAATTTAATTAAATCGTTAATGTAGTTAATTGATCGTTGAATATATTTTTACGTTATTACAGAACTTGATATATTGCAGTACCTAGTACCTTCATATTATTTTAAATTAAAAGCAACTAAGTTAATACTCGTATGTATTCACTACATTATTATGTTGATAATATTCTAAAATTTAATGGTTCCTTTGTGGTTTATCCCACACACTCAAAGTTAAGTTATTAAGGCCAAACGGGTTAACATTTCCTTATTTATACAATATTAATAAATACGGAAATCTTGTTAATGCGTCGTCCGCATCCGTCGTTTGATAATGACTGTTTATCTATTTATTTAAACCTAAGTTTACATAAATGAAAACATTTTCTTCGTTCCAAATGACCGTTTGTCTTTTTCAGGCGCACTCTGTATGTTAAGACTCTCCGTTTCCTAATTTCCACTGACTTCTGGAGGCCTAATGCGTGTTGGCGGACCTCAACGCCGCGCTTTGCCTCGACACCAGTACCTTTCCTAATGTGAAATATCGTCTTTGTGCCCCTGCGCCACGAATGGCCTTTTATTATTTATATTTGTTTTTTCATATTATGTTCACATAGAAAATTTAAATGTTTATATTGAATTAAATTTATAAATATGTATTTTTATGAAAACAAAACGTTTTGTATAAGTGTAAATTGGCGACAATAAATTTACTTACCAAAAAAAATAAAAAAAACAGTGGTAATTTAACAATATAAATATTGTATATTTTATATGTAATGTGTTTAATAATTAATAACAAAAAGAATGAGTACCTACTCACTTAGGGTAGGCAGAGGGAACTTAGTATTAAGACACTCCGTTCCCCACTTTTTGCCGAATTCTGGAGGCATTGCGTGTTGAATGGCAGAACTCAACGCCACGCTTAACTTCGACACCCGAGCGAAGAAATAAAAATATAAATTTAAGTAAATATTTCATCTCCTCGAGTGGGGATTGAACCCACAACCATTTGGTTTTACAGTCACACTAAGTGCCGCTGCGCCACGACTGGCCTCATTAAGTAATTTAAAAAAATGTTACATTAAAAAAAAATTAACTAAAAATAAATAGATAAGCGCTAAGTACGCGTGCATGGCAAGCGCAGTTTTTCCCGCGTAAATTCCGATCCCGATTCTAAATCTTGAAATCTAGGTGTTTCTATCGTCATACAATCTCAATTTTTTGCTATTATCATACAAACTGAAAGCTAAAGTTGTATAAAATAACTGAAAATTTGTCGAACCAAGTAGGTACTTTAAATGGATATTTCTTTTTTTTATTTATGAACTGATTGTAACAAATCCTATATGTCAATGGAATCATGCCAGAAAACTGCGCTTAAATCGTTTAAGCCGATTCAACATAAATTTAGGAATATCTATATATCAAATACAATATACATAATATGTAATATTATTTCCACAAATATGCTCAGAAACGTTGAAGCTCAAGTCAGTATGTGAATATGCTAAACTGACATGCTTTTATACTTGATACATATCGTGCGGTGAATACTTTGACGGCCTCACAACTAGATTCTTCAAAGCGAATTCCTTTGTCTAGAGATCTAATAAATAATAAAAAATGTAATATACTATAACAGAAAATAACATTTTATTAAATCATTTATAAGGTGTGAATTTATTATTTTATTATTAAATTTACATCGTTATCTTCTATCTATGTATAGGGTAAGCAGAGTAGCCCTAGTGTTAAGACATTCCATTCCCCACTTTTCGCCGCTCCAGGCATTGCGTAATGAGTGACGAATCTCAACGCGGCGCTTTGCCTTGTTACCAAAGCGAAGAAAGTGAAAATGAAAATATTAAATATCTCATTACTCGAGTGTTAATCGAACCTACAACTGTCATAGTCCATGTTTGTGCCAATGCTTATTTTCACTAGGCTATTTTAAACTCTTTCGTTACTAGCTGAACGACAACAAACAGAGCACAGGCGACATATCTATTAGACGTATAAAGTTAAAAATAAATACTCAAAGATCGAGTCAAAATATAAAAAAAAAACCACAGCATAAATGATGAAAACTGAACTGTAACGCCACGTCCGCATAAATCAAATCGACACAGTCAATTTGCATAACTGAAATCCGTTTACCGTGATTTTAGAAAATGATTAATGTCTGCACTTTCCGAATATCGAGTACAGCGAGCGCTGGTTGTAGATCAGCGGTGCACCAATTCTCTTTCCCCTTTGATTTGCATTTCAGCATAAAAACAAAATCACATCCACTAATGCGATTGTTTATTCATGTTTTGGTTATTCAGGTTCGCTCGAATGCTTTCATAGTTTTCAATTTACGTTTTAGGCCCGATATTTTTGATTCCTGTGGTACATGAGGTTGTGGTTAAATTTAATGTAAACTATGTCTTTGTGTGACTATTGCAATTTTTATATTATTTACAGAGAAAATTGATAAAGTTCCACACTTCAAAAGGAAAAACCGGAATATAGGATCACATTGTAATCCGTCTGTAGTATATACGTCTGTCCGTCTGTCAAGATCATTTATCTCAAGATCGTGTATAGCTTAAGCTATTAATCTTTAATTAAGCTAAAACTAATATCAAATATCAAAGTCAACTGAATTAAAAAAATCGAGCACTTATCCATAGTTTTTGCTGCATTTTGTATGAAATTCACCGCGTAATCATAACCTATAAGGTACTTTCTGTGAACCTACAGTTTTGAAATTTGACACGAAGTGAGTGAGAACTTACGATATGTATAAAATAAAAAAAATCCCAAAAGTGAGTCTACGTTTTAGAAAAAAATATTACAAACTTATATTTGAAGTCTATTTCATATAAAATAATTGCATTGATACGTAAATAAAACGTATGGGGTATTCCCTACGATTATGCGACTGTTGCACGCGATGGTCGTGGGTTCGAAAGCGCAGAGTTGATTTCCACTACTCAGCCCGCAATGCTTCAAGAAATCGGTGGAAAGCGCGGAACGAAAATGTCTTAAAGAAGGAGAACCATGCTATGTACTGGATATAGCGTGAACCTAAAAAAACCATTACATTCCGGAAATAAGTACGGAACCCATGGAGGGTAAGGTTCCTTAACTACTATATTTCTATAAAAACTAAGTAGGTTAAGCATGGAATAAATGAGGAATGTTGTTCCAAATGATGTAGTATAATTAATTTGAAAGCATCAACAAGCAAAGCAAAGCATATAGTTCCTAAAATTTAAATTAAATTTCCATTAATGAAAAGGTTTGAAACAATGTTTATAACTGTTCAGCGAGTGTAATTGATAAGACTGGCGTATTAATTAGATTGTGTTTAAGAGTTTAACAACACGTGCCTATATTGAAATTATAAAATTAGAGTTAATAAGTGCAAAAAAGTTATAAGCTAAAATCTAGTTTGTTATTAAAATATAACTCCTATTATAAGGCCTGTATTTATACACCGCTCTCAAGTCTCAGATCGATCTTGAGACGCCATTTTCATTCATAAATTATATATTTAATTATTATATATATAGCTAAAATAACTCTTGAGTTTACTTATTTAGAATTAAAAAATTAAATTAAATTAGCTTCACGCTGTATCCCGCACACAGCAGGGTAGGCAGAGGGAACCTAGTGTTAAGACACTCCGTTCCCCACTTTCTGCCGAATTTTGGAGGCATTGCGTGTTGACTGGCAGAACTCAACGCCGCGCTTAACCTCGACACCAGAGCGAAGAAATGGAAATATAAATTTAAGTAAATATTTCATCTCCTCGAGTGGGGATCGAACCCACAACCAGTCGGTTTTGCAGTCACACCTCGTGCCGCTGCGCCACGACCGGCCTCACTTAGCATCACCTAGCATCTCTGTAGGGAGATTTATACAAATTTCCGCTACCCAAAGATAATTACTAAGAATTATCGTGACTCAACTCAACTCACGAAGATATGGCGGAGTAGAACCGTCTCCAATGTCACCAAAGTGAGACTCGTACGAACCCTTGTCTTCTCGGTTTTCTTGTATGCGTCAGAATCCTGGACGATCCGTGCCGTGGATAGGAGGAAAATCGATGCTTTTGAGATGTGGTGCTGGAGAAGAATGCTGCGAATACCATGGACAGCAAAAAGGACTAATAAATCAATCCTCAGCCAGCTGAAAACCCAAGTCAGACTATCCACTACCTGTTATCCACGAATACTTTCATACTTTGGTCATATAGCTCGAAGACAGTCTGATAATCTCGAAAAACTTATAGTTGTGGGCAAAGTAGATGGTAGAAGACCAAGAGGCCGATCACTATGCCGATGGTCCGACACCGTCAAAGAAATTACTGGACTCTCTGTGATTGGCGCATTAAGGCAAGCTGCAGACAGGGAGGCATGGAAGCATCTTGTTTGCTCCTCCACCAAGAACTACCAGAACGGGCACGACCTTCAGTAATGAAGAACACGACAAAGAAGAAGATCGTTTGGCAAGAGAGAATACTGCAAGTTGTAACAACCGACCGTATATAAATATCAACGTAGCTTGATGAGAACGTATGGCTTAGTGGTCAGAGCGCCTGGTCGGTTTCAAGGAGGCGCGGGTTCGAGTCCCGCTACGATCAAATTTTTATACGTTTTCTAAATAAGTATTTTTCTTTCCTAAATGTGGAATAACACTTTAAAAATATTAAAATTCTAATTCCAATTTCGAGTTCGAAAATCGACAACCGTTCGATGCATTAAGCACGCTACCCGCAGCACGGGGAAGCGGACGTGCTTTGAGCACGTTTTTGTTTGTTTATCATGCTAATATCCATCAGACGCTGGCGGAGGTGCGCGTGCACGACATTTTTGCAAAAATGTCCCTCTGGGGTGACGAAAAAACTATATATGTCATTTATAAAACTTTATGTGCAAATTGTTTGTACTATCATGAACCAATTTCATTAAAATTATACTAAAATTTGTGAAACAATGTATTATATAAAGATACCTTAATGTATTTTTAACTTAAAAGATAATAAACAAATTTTTATTAAAAAACAATATACTACGCTGTAACTGAATCGAGATTAACCCTGGCTCAGTCTTTGATCAATCGTTGAATGGCGTTGATATAACGAAACGCACGCAGCTCATAAGCCGCTTAATACCCACTGTATTCGCTTACGAGCTTTCACACTATTTGTGTACGTGACTGACGAAATTCTGATAGTATTAAAAAATAACAAGCGTATTACACACATATGTACATAATAAACAGTGGAGTACAGTCGCCCACATTTTATTATATTACAATTATTAAGTTATGTAGCGTAAAATCAGTGATTGTTATCAATAGTCGTGGCCTACGAGCGTGCGACTGGTTTCACTCAAGAAAATTAAACATATTCAATATTTTCATTTTCTTGCATTGGAAATGAAGCAAAAGCGCGGAGTTAAGTTTCGCCTCTTAACACGCAATGCCTCAAGAATTCGGCGGAGAGTAGAGAACGAAATTATGTTAATGGTAACGCAATTTTTTAGCACTAGGCTCCCAGGTTACCATTGCCTATTTGAATTTGGAAAAAAAATACACTTACACATTTAAAAACACGATGTTTGCTATAAAAATCTGTTAATAATTTGAAAAGGCAATATTACAATTCTACCTAAATGTAAGAAACACAAAGTAAACACACTAGCTACTTACAAAATATAATTTCACTTAAAATGTATTCAGTATGAAGTAGACAATTTAAGTGAATAAAGACTGTCTTGACAACAACTGAGATAACATGTCATACAACTGTTGGGAAAGAGCCAAAGGAAATAAAACGAAATGGCCACGAAACGAAATTTAATATAACTTACACTTGTATCAAATATTTTTATATAAAATGTGATAAGAGATATTTAGATATAAAGTTTGATGATTTATTTAAGATTTTTTTTATTTTTACCACATTTTATATAAAAATATTTGAGGCCAGTCGTGGCGCAGGGGCACAAAGTGTGACTGTAAAACCGACTGGTTGTGGGTTCGATCCCCACCTGAGGAAATTAAATATTTACTTAAATTTATATTTCGATTTCTTCACTCTGGCCAAGCGCGGCGTCTGCCACACAACATGCAATGCCTCCAGAATTGGGCAGAAAGTGTGGAACGGAGTGTCTTAATACTAAATTCCTTCTGCCTACCCTGCTGTGTGCGGGATGCAGCGTGAAGCTGATTAAAAAAAAATAATCTTATTTAATTGTTTTTGCACTTAAAACAGATTTTTAACTTATGTATAATATAGCATATAAGATTTTTTCATTTCTGTAATCGCTTAATCATAGTTATTAAATATTGTTAGAACTATACACACAAAACAACTCAAATTGGTTGTGGTCATAGTGCCGCAGCTGGATAGCGTCATACATGATAATAGTGAATTGAATGTTTGCTTAATTTGAAGACAGAATGCGGCAGTTGCCATTCCACGCGCAATGTCTTGGTTACCTTTGGATTTTTTTTAAAACGCGATACTCTCTGCTCTCTCTATCTGAAATAGAGTATGAAACGAAAACGATTCATTCACAGCTTTTTCTATTATTTGTTCCATACATGTTTAGTGACATCCCAATAGTATTCAATTTTAAAATATCCTTTCAAATAGAACGCAGAAGAACGTTCATTACATATGTATATAGTCACATATGTATTTATAACACTTAACAAGTTCAGCTATAGTTCTTGTTGTCCGATCATAGGAAATAGAGGAATGTTTATGCAGAGTGGGCTTTTACACTTAACCAACTAGCTTGAAACTCTACAAACAAAATTGTTGTTACGTGAGCCAACCGATATCCTGAAAGCGGAGCCCCATAATGTAATGAAAACTTTGCAGGATGTGAAGGTAAATCGATAGAGATAATAGAAAAAGGATTTTTACTATAAACTCGATAATCTAAATAGCAAAGTCAGGTTGTATAAATTGAAATATAACAATTGTAAGCAAAAAATAAAGTCCAGAAAACAAAATTTCTTTTCGTATGTATCTACTTAATAAACATTTCAAGAATAATTAATTGCTTCCGTACGATGAATTTCTCTTTAACATGAAACTACTCTTTCTATTCATTCGGAAGCTACAATCATTTATCAAATGCATTAAAGGGATGTTCTTCATAACAATGAGCTTTTTTTGTCACGAAAAAACAACCTAAATTACATAGATATTTAGGTTTTTTGAGGCTGGTCGTGGCGCGGCGGCAGAAAGTGTGACTGTAAAACCGACTGGTTGTGGTTTCGATTCCCACTCGAGGAGATGAAATATTTACTTAAATTTATATTTCCATTTCTTCGCTCTGGTGTCGAGGCAAAGCGCGGCGTTGAGTTCTGCCACTCACCACGCAATGTCTCCAGAATTCGGCAGTAAGTGGGGAACGCAATAGTAATTTATTATAGTTTATACTTGGTATCAACAATAATTGAACTTTCATCTTCTGCATCTCGGAATTACGCTGACATGTCACATGCATATTTATAGCATATTAAGGTCAGAACAGAACGCATTGTAATAGCAACACTAATAGAACAGATGATGAACAAGGTGACATGGTACGTAATCTTGTTCGGAATACATTGTGAATACATACATTAATTACCACTGACATTAGGTTAAACTATGTGCCAAATTACTCTATTAAACATACATAACGGTACATTTCACAAATCGATCGTCTCTAAAGGTGAAGTATCGAATGAAAAATCGCAAATGATTTTATTCCCCTTTTGAACTTTTATGAAGGGTAATTTTAATATTTTTTTTTCTTTTCATGCGTCGAAATGTACTAAAAATCGAATTTTATATAGAATATGAAGCTATATAAATGGAAGTAAAATTTTTGGTTATTTTCGTTTAACTGTCCTTTGCTATTTGAAGCAAAGTTTTCGCCTCTGGCTTCTGAGCTCTATAATCCTATACGTTAATCCAAATCCTGTTCTACCTTTGTATAAGGTTTCGTTAAGGGATGTAGAGCTATCAAGTAACAAATATCTAAGCATCTCAACATTATAATTATGTCATTTCTTAATAATAATCATAATTTGATTGAAGTCAGTCGTGACGCACGAGCGAGCAACTGTAAACGCGACAGGTTTTGGATTCGACTTCCACTCTAGGAAATGAAAGATTTAATATTTTCATTTTCTCACACTGCTAAAGAGGCAAACGCTCGGCGTTAAGTTCCGACCCTCAAAAAAAAGCGTAAGTGCTCAACGGGAACTACTTGAGCTAAAAAAATGACTCACTGAGATTGCAATGACTAACGGCGCACATAAGGCTAATTAAGGTGAGATGAGATCCTATATATTGTACCGGATTGCACAAAATATGTGACAAATATAAAAAATAAATAAATATACATAGTTTTTTTATATATATGTACATGAAATATATCTAAGAAAAACTATATTTAAAATTATCACTTATATAATAATTTAAAATTTTAAAAATATTTTTTTATTTTAAAAATTTCCCGCTAAAACATTAACTTGCCCACAATTCTAAATTGGGATTTGTTCGAGCGTCATATCGACCTGTTAGGTTGCTTAGATGATAAAAAGAAAGGAATGTCATGTAATATATACCTTTTAATCTTTTATAGATTTTCAAAAATATAAAAAACTGTTGCATGGACATACTTGACCGCGTCAGATATTGATGCCATCCATGTAGGACATGGATGTCGTATTCTTAAAAATGTAAATATGTAAATCTGATTGTTTCCATGCTGTTGGCGGTCGCACGTGAGTTTTAAAAATGAGCGAGTCAGATTTTCTAAGGGGATGATAAGTAAACCTTAAAAGAAGCTCTTATATAATAGCTTTTTAGTATATACTAATCTGACTATTTGGATGTAACGCACTCCCAACTCACAGCCATTGTTAGAATGTGCAACAAAATCGTTATTTTGAAATACTCAAGGGCGTCAAGTAGAGTGAAAATCGTCAATAGGTTTCAAATGCATAATATAATATAATATATATAATTATATGCGTAATAAGGGAAAAATTTAATTATCCATTTTAAGATAACGAAGGATGAGTGAAACGTAATTAATGTACCTATATGGACGTTATTAATGTACCTACCTATATAAATACTGCAACCCGTCTCCTTGATTTCCTTTTATTTCAATTATTTTTTTTGCTTTTTTTACGACAAAGAAACTGTTAAATTTGATAAAAAGACATTAAAATAATAACAACTTTCATTAGATGGAATTTAGAGTTAAAAGATAAAGTTAATATGGTGGAGTTTTATAGATACTAGAAAATTATGTGAGATCGATAAATATTTCATGGTCACTAAAGACTCTTTATGTGTACAACATGCTTTTTATACTCTTTTTGTTATGTTATCAATTGTCATATAGATTATATCTGTTAAAGTTTCTTCAATATGCATATATATTAGGTGAAAGAAATATTTTAAGTAGAAACATATACATACATATACTATAAGGCCGTAATATCATTTATATATTATGTTTGCTTATACGTGAATATTGTAATAACGCGGGACAGGAAATGTGACAATAGCTGGAAATATTTCCTACGTATTGAAATATTCAAATTGGAAAGGATATGGTATTTGGTTAACTTTAAAGAAAATCAGTTTATGATATTTTTTATTATTATGAACTGCTTAGTAGCGTTGTAGCTTTTATTTGTAATTTTATAATCCGAGTCAATTTGATATAAGTGTATAATTATTTTTTAAGATAGTTCATTTATTTATATGAAACGTTTTTACACGATATAAATCGACGCGCAATCGAAATTTTTTGTAAATAATTATTTTATAATTATTTCCTTCAGGATAGCTGGCAGGTATTTTTATAGGTATCTACTACTACTTTATACCTGGATTCCGTCTAATTCGCAATGACGAAGTTAGTAAAGGGTGGTGTTACGATCTATCTATTTTTAACATTTTTAAAGTGTTATTCCACACTTAGGAAAAAAAAACTTATTTAGAAAACGTATAAAATTTTTGAACGTAGTGGGATTTGAACCTGTGCCGCTTTGGAAAAGGTCCAAGCGCTCTGACCAACTAAGCCATAGCCGTTTGAGCTTCGGACCCATTTACTTTCCAATTCTTTTGTCGTTGTAGTCAACTACCAAGGCATATATCACAATATTGAACTTGGCTCCCATTTTACATTTATATTTTTGATAGGATTTCTTTTCATTATTAATGATGTTGCTGTACCTATTATTCAATTTTACAAAACCGTAACGAGGTAAGGAATATGTAGAAACCGAAAATTTCGTAGTATAGGCGGGTAATGTCTTCCTGCTTCCTGCCTTCACATAGTTGGTTGGTAGACCTGGTTATTTTTGTTAGTATTTTTTTAATTTTAAATGTTAGAAGAGAAGGAACATCATATTCTGCAAGTGTAAATTAAAACTCCAAAACCTAAGACCTAAAATTTTTAAGAATGCGTCTGGTTATGATATGCGGAGCGACTATAACGAGATGATCCACCTATTTATGGTTCTCACTGCTTAGAGAGCAATACGTAGGTCTATACTAAAAGTATCTATTTGATCGAATATAGAAGGAACGAATTGGAAACGAGGTGATTCAATTTGGTTTTCTAGCAGAGTCTACACAAATCAAAGGATTAGCAAAACTTACCTTTGGGGTATATGCATTCTGGAGTGGAGACAGCGCCAAGCAAGCGTATTGTAAGACGTCCTCCAGCTGGGTGGTGCGATGTTGTATGTAAAATGGCTGCCAACGGTTGGAAAAGAAGAGCTGAGAATCAAATTAGGCCATGGTCAGCAGAAACGCCCGTGACAGTAGTGACGAGCAGCGGACATGATAGGTTGATGATATTAATGATAAAATTAATTTTATTAAAGCTATTTGTGTTTTTCATTTGGTTACTATATTGTAATCAATTTTTATTTTTTTATTTTATTTTATTAAAAAAATATATAATTAATGTGTTATGTGAGTGATGATACAAAATAATTAATTATTTACAAATAAGAAAGTGTCTACATATATTTTAAATAAGTATACATAGGAAAAATAAATATGAGGTTTCGAAAATTCAATCATATTTTGTTTAATAATAGAAGTAAATGTATAAAGTTGATAATGACACGAGGGTCAACTTACATCATCCACAGGACTTTAATTAAAACTTATTAATTGGCTTTACTGAACTTATGTTACAATGTAATAAATAAGAAGTACCTAATATAAAAATGTTTGAGAAGCTGACTTGTCTTAGTATGGTTCAAAAGATACATTTGATAATTATATGAAAATGTAACAGGCACAAATATATACGAACCTAGTATGTGTACATACGAATAGATAGATACTAGATATATTTGAAACTCGCTTTTTGAAAAAACGCGAACACAAACCAAACTATTAGATAATACATTTATATCCACATTTTATTTTGTGTAGTTATTCAAATTATTTTATTCAAAATAAGAAGGTAAATGCTTCATTTTTTGAACGTCAAATAATTTACCACCAGTTCCCTAAAGATCATGATCTCAGGCCTGAGAAGATCCGGCGCAAGAAACTCAGCGGGATTTATTTTTCTAAAAACAATTTTACACAAATAGTAAATACATATTTAATTATCTGTGACAATGATACCTTTAAAACAGACTGGAGCGAGCATTTCATGCTCAAGGCGTGTTATCATTTATAAAATCATTAATTTGGTAATAACCTTTAACACACAAACGTCTTTTTACATTTTTTTAAATCGTGATATAGAAAATTCTCTGACGTTTTCTGGGATCCTATTGTAAAAGCGTACACATTGTCCCATGAAAGAATTGCGGATTCGATGCAACCGAGTTACAGGTGCACTAAGATTAAGCCTATTCCTAGTGTTAATATTATGAACATCACCAATTTTGGTAAAATTATTAATGTTTTTTTAACATACATAACATTTTCAAAAATATATTGAGATACAACTGTCAATATATCAATTTCTTTAAACTTTTGCCTTAAGGAGTCTTTAGGACCTAAGTTATAGATTGCACGAATAGCACGCTTCTGCAGGACAAATATTGGTTGAACACCGACAAATATTGGTTGAATACCGGCTGCATAACCCCAAAGTAAAATCCCATAGGACATAATACTATGGAAGTAGCTGAAGTAAACAAAGCGAACCGTTTTTAGTCAGTTAATGATTTAAAATTTATTTATTTTAATTTAGATCTATGGAGAATTACAGATGACTAGTTAATAATTAATTATATTTAATAATTTTTATTCGTTAAAATTACAGTCAATCTGGGTAACTTACTTATTAAGAAAAAATATAAAAATTTAACGTAGCGGAATTTAAACCCGTGCCTCTTTGGAAACCGTCCAAGCGCTCTGACCTTCCTGAAATTCCTATTTATGTTGTTACCATGTATCTCTGTAGGGAGAATCTGAATTTTGTAGTCTGTCAAAATTATCCCAATCAAAGAATCAGTCTAGAGCGTTTGGTATTTGTATACTATATATTTTTATTCAACATAAAAAAATATTTACAAAAACACGATTAATAAAACAAAACTTTTAGGCAAATTAAAAAGAAAATAAGCCAAAATAACTTAAACAAACAAGTAATCGTAAGAACTTGAATATTTATTGTCTATTCCCCACACGCTCCATAATTCCCCCCAAAATCGTCATCAATTATATAGTACCTAATCTCTTTTATAATAATTTTACTGGTATCTACTGTAGATACAACATCATCATATTCTATTAAAGGTGCTAATGTAACTTTATCTTCATCTATATGTGTTTTCCTTGTGTTAAGTCTTGCATTTCTTTTCGTTTTTAAAATTATAATTTATTGATTAAAATAAACATATTAAATAAAAGTAGTCAAAAGTATTCTATTACCAATCTGAAAAATTATCGAAACTAGTTCGAGGTGAGATTTTTTTTCGGGAAACACTGACACCAGTGTCAGGTTTCCCGAAAAATCTAAGTTACCAAAGAAGCATGTTCCAATTGACAAACACCAAAATATGCTGTCTCATGCAACAGACGCATGCCGTTTTAGACGAACTCAAGAAAGACATTAATTATTAATGTTCCTGTATGGTCGTTGGGCTCTTGAGATATGCGCGCAAATCGATAGAATACTTTACATTTTAAACATTTGGGGAAACAAAGTTTCCAATGTCCAAGAGTACATAAGAAGCAATGTGTAGGCGTTTCAGACGCAATGAATGTATTAAAATATCAAAACCCTTTTGGAGTCTTAATGAATTAATATAAAACACATAAATACAAATAAATACATACATATCTATTTCTGGTAAAAATATTTGCTGTAAAAATTGTTATACATATTTCGAATTCCCATTTCACATCTGTATTTTGATTTCCAATTTTATTTGACGTGGGGTAGCCGAGCGGTTAAACCAATAGATTAAACCACCTCGAGCACCTTCACCTTCTACGATATTTTAAGTATGTCTGAAGCGGAATACGTAGGCGATATTGCCGAAGCAATATATATTCTATTAGTTTATAGGTCAAAAGCATAGCAGGGATGCTCTTGATTGAAAGCAATGGCTGAGCTTGCTGTGGTTGTGGACACTGCTCGAGGGAATATTTGTATTTATAATGATAACAAGGCGCTGTGAGAAAGTATGAGACAGAAAACGCAATGGCTGTGGGTTTGATCCATTCTCGGGAAATAAATCATTTTTCAAAGCAAAGCAAAGCATTGAGCTCAGTGCCCCGAATTTCATACAGGCGTAAAAGACAAGGTTTCTCTCTACTTACCTTACTTATATATTAATGATAAAAAAAAACCGGTAAAGTGCGAGCTAGTCTCGTCCATCGATGCTTTTGTACCAATTTCAGGATTTATATGTCAACGGTAACCACATCTTATAAAAGTTGACAAACTTACGTTTGCGAACATATGCATCCATTTTATATGAAATGTACAATAAATAAAAGTTTGTAATGATTTTTTTTTATTAAATACCTACAAATTTTTACTATTCAATTTTTTTCCTTTATTTGTATTATAAGTTCTCACTTCGTGCCGACTCGTCGGTCAAGGTCGTGGACATAAAGTACCCAAGTTTTGATTACGCGGCGATTTTTTTACATATTTCTTAAAAAAACGGCTCAAGCCGGAACCTATAATCAGAACATAACCAAACTCTCATCAAACTACCTTTGAAGTATGTCATTCCCAATAAAAAAAGAGTGATCGAAATCGGTTGGCTAAGACTTATATGACTTCGTCATGGATAGCATTGTCAGAAATAGATGGGACAAATGGGACCACACGAAAAGCATCAGCTTTCAAATAAAAAGAGAGTCATCAAAATCGGTTCACCCAGTCAAAAGTTCTGAGGTAATAAACTTAAAAAAGTACAGTCGAATTGATACAGAAGTCGGTTAAAAATGCAGCAAAATAGATCCATAAATACTCTTATCTCTTAATACGTTGAACCTTGATTTTTTTCTGTGATTCAAGGGACTATAAACCTGAATATTTGATAATAATTAGTTTGAGACCTCCACGCGATAAAAAGTCATCACTCGAGATAAATGGTCTTGACAGACGGACGGACAGACAGTATACAAAGTGAGCCTGAAGGTCCCGTTGTTACCCTTTGAAGTACGTAACCTTAAAAACACGATTCATTTTAGAATAATGTTATTCATAAAGCCCTTGAAGATGTATGTATCGTAGAATAAATCAAACAAGTTTCACAATTCAATGTTGGTAACAGTATCGAAATAATGTCCAATATTAATTGATTATTATTAATTGATAATTATTATTGCATACGTATATAATTTGTAAATAGCAGCAGCATCGTAATACACTATAGAAACCGCAACAGCTGCGGTCCTCTTCCTCAATTTTGATCCTGCCTAAAAGCAATATACGCACGAACTTCACACTTGCTTTTACAAAAGGTCTCGCTTATTTAACTTTATCGAAATAAATATGAATATATATAAATCAAAATCAGCTTCACGCTGTATCCCGCACATAGCAGGGTAGGCAGAGGGAACCTAGTGTTAAGACACTCCATTCCCCATTTTCTGCCGAATTTTGGAGGCATTGCGTGTTGAGTGGCAGAACTCAACGCCGCGCTTAACCTCGATACCAGAGCGAAGAAATGGAAACATAAATTTAAGTAAATATTTCATCTCCTTGAGTGGGGATCGAACCTACAACCAGTCGGTTTTACAGTCACACCTCGTGCCGCTGCGCCACGACCGGCCTCTCCATGAATATATAAATGTACGTAATAATAATACTCAGTAATAATATTGAGGTAATAATATTAAGTAGAAATATGAAGCAGAGGCTTAGTGTGTGGCTATAAACGCGATGATTGTAGGTTCAATTCCTATTTGAGGGAATGAATTACATTCATTTCAATGAGGGAATGAAGTACATTCATTTGCTCGCTCCCAATAAGGAGACAAAGGGCGGTAATGAATTCCACCATTTAACGGGCAATGCGACTAAAATTTCGAGTTAATTTACTTGGAAACACGAAGGTTTTATTTATTTCGTATCGATTTTGTCCTACATAACATTAATAAAGATATTATTAAAATAGAGGAAAAGACCAGCTTGTGACAAGCTGTAAACACGACAGTTGTGGGTTCCCACTCGAGGAAATGAATTATTATATTATTTATAAATATTTTCATTTCTTCGCTCTGGTAACACCAGTCTTGTAACGCCACTCAACACGTAATCTCTAGAAAGTTCGGTGGAAAGCGGGGAATGGAGTGTCTTAACACTGGATTTCCTCTGCATATAACAGGGTGTTATATGCGGGATACAGCTGTAAAAAAATTAAGTACAAATTCTCAACAAATATGCATACTACTACATCCTGATATAAAATGAGTTACAAAAGTGCAGGCTGTAGATGACATATGTTTGTTTAATTATTTAAAATTCCTTGTAACTTTATAAATATTACCAACGATCGCAATATAACACAATTACTTGACTGACATTTCAAATGGAAAGAAAATCTAATTTCACGAATGTTCAGCAAATGTTATTCACATTCCTCTTCGACCTTTTTTCATGGTTCACGAAAAACAACTAACATTCGGGTGTACCTTAAGAAGAATTAAATTAAACCAGTTCTTTTGTTCACCATTTAATAAAGTTTTTATGTTTACGACGTCTCTTGAATATATACTTTTACTTACTCGAGTTTAAATTAACATAGCAAAGAGCCATATTATAATATCATTCTACATTTATATTTATTTCAAATGTTAAAAAAATATAGCGGAAGCCAATTGTTAACATTTGTTAGCATATCGAAGTTATTTATAAGGTCAGAAGATATTTCAATAATAATAAGGTCAAATATGTGTAAGTTGTATAATATTACCCTCCGGTAATGAGAATTTCATTACAAAACAAAACTATAAACATTTCATAAAATAATTCTAGAATTGTTCTTAAATTCTACGAAATCGTACTCAGTTAGGTAAGCAAGCAGTAGGCCTGTTAACTTAAAACAAAAATTAATGTGAAAACAATATGGATACAATAACATATAATGTATAATGGATATAATAATAGTTTTATTTTCAATAGAAATTCTCCAATTTACTAAGGAATTGTATAAAAAGATGACGTCATTGTCTTTAAAAAAACAACAAAGTTGTTTATATTCAACATGTTAACTTATTTGTTATGTAAATGGTAGTATCTCAATATATTTTCCATTAAGAAGTTACTTGTGTGATTCGATGAATTTTATTCAATTGAATTCATAAAATATGTACCTTTAATTTCTTCTTCTGGTATTTATTATAGAAAAAGATATATAAGTTAGAATTAAACTTAAATCGATTTATTTATTTAGTTTTAATAATTGTTTTTTTCAATATAAAAAAATTATAATAAAATATATAGAAGTAGATAATATGAATAAAGTTTATCACTTTAATCTTGTACGTATCTGTTTTAGTTGCAATGCGATGCCGTTGAATATTTACTTCAGTTTGGTTTTTTATTTACGGCTTTCAATTCTAGCGTATCGATTGGACACAAATCACTTTGCTTATATCACGTCGAATGAAGAACACACACTTGTTTTCACCTTCAACTATCTAACTGATATCCCAAACACCTTTAAAAATATTATTTAATAAATAATGACCCTTGACTCGGGATGTGTCTAGTGAGTAGAACCTGTTTATAGTTGTGATCGTGAAGAACCCAAAATCTTTTCAGAGAGAGATTCAGAGGTCAAGGTTAAGAATTTCATATTATATCATTAGAAGGTATCGCTTCAATAAGATATTTGCAATCAGAAGGCTATTTAGATAACCAGAAACTCGACAATATTACAGTCTCATAATCCGAAGCTCGTCTGAAGACAAGCCAAGTACGCGAACTATCTTCCTGTTCACTATAACTGCGAACTACTTGTTATATATAATAGTTGTGATAAAAGGAAGCCCCGCTCCTACACTGTGAATTCCTACTAGACTGTGGCTGCAATAGTCTTATTGAACTCTCCGGGACGTTTATGTGTGATCAGTCTGAAGGCACTTGTTACGCTTGTTTATATTAAGATTATATTATTAGAATGGTGATTTGTGATGTTGATTGATTTGTGAGATCAATATAAACACGCACACACGCACTCCCGCAAATTTATGTGTATTGCCATGCATATTTTATTTATTTAGTTATTTTTAATATTTCATACCCCAGGTACATAATGTTACACTATGAACAAGCAGTCGTTATCTCGGTCTGCCATACAAAAATTCAATATAGCGCAAAAAATAACTTAACTTAGCTTCACGCTTTATCCCTAGCGGGGTAGTCAGAGATAACGGAGCGCCAAACGTTACAGAAAACGCTACGCCATGTCCGGAACGGCGGGAGGTGGAGAACGGAGCTACAAAATATAATAAAAACACAATATTAATTAAAAAACGAATCAGGACAGGATTGAGGCTGTCGTGTCGTGGCGTTGTAGGACAGCATCTAGCTTAATAGTTGTGGATTCTTCATCACTTGAAAGAAATTTTTATATTTATATTATGATAATTTCTCTGTTCTAGGAAGCCCGTCGTTGAGTTCAACCATTCTACACGCAATCAACTGAATAATTTGCTAAAATTGGGAAGGTGAGGTTCCTTCTGACTACCCTGCTATGCGGGGAAAAATGTTTTTTTTTATGTCATTCATTCATCATCTTCATCAACTTACAATTTTCATGTTATCTATTGCAGTAAAATAAAGAAACATTAGATGCAAACTAATATTAAGTAAAAAAGTAGCAAATATTTAGTTGTGCGTTGTCGGGTAAAAATTATCCACTTCACCAAGTTGAGCTTGACTATAATTTAACAATTAATTAAACTTACGTTTTGAAAATCAAAAATAAATAAATAAAACAAGACACACACCTCCTTACTATTTTATTTTACTTGAACGACAGGTCCGCATGACATTTAAGCATTTCTAATGCGATAGTCAAAATTCAGAACCTTTGTCTTATTTGCATTCAGGCTAATAGTCGATGATTTTTCATAAATTTTTAAAAACTTATATTTAAATTATAAGCAACAATATACAAAAAAACTCAACTGTGTAAACTAAATGAATATAGCCACTCGCATTATTAAGATGAATCCAACGACGTATCATTTATCAAAATTGGTTTTCTGGCTTGACAGTTATCAGAGACCAAAGCAATGGACAGACGTACATACATACACACGCGCTTTAAACATAACCCTCATTTAGAGTTTCGCTGCAGTGGGGTAAAAATAAGGCAAACAGAGTGAATTCAGTGTCAAGTCACTCTATTGTACACTTTCCGTTTGAATTCGAGATAGCGTGTAGAGTCGTGGATCTCAATGCCGCGCTGTATCAACTCGGACTAAGAATTGAAAATAATTAACGCAGAAATGAAAATATAAATTTAAATTCATATGTCATATCCTCATTTAGTCTATCATTCGTTTACCGTCACAATTTGTGTCCCCGCGCCACGACTAGCCCCAATAATTATTTATTTATTTTATTTATTATCTAATATTTATTTACTTCACGATACTAATGAGCTTACAAATCTTTCAGGCGTTTTCGTAAATCACTCATTTCAATCTTAGGAGAGTACTGTACTAAATAATTCGACGGCCCTCTCGCTCCGTTAGTTTAGCGGGAGATTTGTCCTGGTGCGGTTGTGCCGTGCGTCCTCTTGCTGAAGATATATTATAAACTCGTCTCTAATATTTTTATTTTTTGTGAAAAATAATTTTTCATTCACAATAAAAATTGAAGTTTGTTTTAATGTAATAAGCAACATGCTTGTTTTACTTCTATCGGCGTTTTTGATTGCAAGTAAGTTTTGAATTAGATTTATTTCTAAATTATATTTTTTTTACTATGTAAAGTTTTATATAAATATATGGAATTGTGACGGCAAAAGTGAAAAAATATTTACAATGTACTTAGTGTATTGTAACGTAAAACGATGGTCAGCCATAAGTATTGGACTTACACACTTTTTTTTTCTTTTTTTACAATAGTGGTAATGTCTTGTATATCCTCATTTGGCTAATGTTAGTGCCATAAAATCGTCTCGCGTCGATATAAAAAAATATTCACATATACAACAGATATACAAAGTACCCGAGTACATACTTAAGGATCAAGCTTCGCTCTAACTTTGTTATTTTCTAAAGCTCCTTTTTAATCAAACATTCAAAAATATTTTTAATATATCAACAGACTAAACAATGGCGTAGGCATTTGATGATTAATATTTTTAATATAAATGTGTTTTTAAGAATTTTATCCTTAATTCTTTTTCATTTGAAATATCTAATATTTACAATATGTAAATCAAAGCTTATCAGTAAAACCAGTATACAGCGGGTGTAATATGAAAAAAAAATGTAAAATAAAGTTTGATGAATCTTTAATACACTTACCACCAACATACACAGCAACTTTATGAAAAAATATGTATGAGAAACGATAAGGAACAAGCTTTTTCTAATACAATTGTAATTCCAAAGTAATGACTAGTTTATGTTAATATAAAAGTCTTTAAAGGAAACGCCTCAAAAGGCAAAACATCTAAACGATAAAACAACCATTTAATATTATATACATTACAAAACAAAGTAAATTAGAGTTTCTAGAACAATATCCACGGGGACAATTATTTATTTGCTTCTAATAACCAGAAAGTTGAAATGTTTTCAAATTATAAGCCTTAATTTATACGACTGGTTTAGGAACAACAATTCATCTTACCATTTTTAAGTTCAAAGTTTTAATGAAAATGTAACTTTTGTGGATAAATTACACAGAGCTTATTACCAGTCCAGCCCAAAACGAAGAATTCCTTAAGGAACAAAATATAATGTTACTAATATTGAAGAATCCTAAGACCCTATTACTTTTATACTATGAAATAAGCTAAATGCTAAATAAAAGCTAGAGGCTAGTCGTGGCGGAGAGGCACAAAGTATGACTGTAAATGCAACTGGTTGTGGGTTCGATCCCCACTCAAGGGGATGAAATATATACTTAAAATTTATATTTTCATTTCTTCGTTCTGGTGTCGAGGCAAAGCACAGCGTTGAGGTCTGGCACTCAGTATACAATGCCTCCAAAATTCAGTGGAAAAGTTGCTAAATTTATATTGTATTTATATATATTTTTCCGTAATACTTAATTAATATAGCTTTTAATTAGTACTCATTACTCATAAAAAGTAATAAACACAAATCATAGTAAAATTGATATCATTGTAATATTATCAGTAACGGTGATGGTTTCAAAATGTAGTATCTATTTTTAAACTTTATATTTTCTTACCATAACACTTAACACTTAGTTGTTTAGTTTAGTTAGAGCGTTGTTTAGTTTAGTGAGTGGAGCACAGATCCCTTGGAAAAGAAGATCAAGTTAAAATCCTATCACTTTCACCTAAAAACAAAATAAATAATTATAGGATAAAACCCGGATAGTAGTCGCATTTTTAAAAAAAGAAGTATAATAAAAAAATATGTATATATTAAAAAAATTGGGTGTGTATCAAAACGTAGGTTTTTATCTATGTAAGCCTATTTTTGTGAACATAACTAATTAAGGCGTTGAGTAAATCCAATCTTATGTGATCTGTCGAATAAGGGATAGTTGCCTAATCCAGTGGCGGAACTCAACTCTGCGCTTTGCCTCGTTACAAGAGCAAAGAAATAATAATTTTATATATTTAATTTTCCCAAGGAACCGTACCCACAACCATCGCGTCGCGTCGCACAACGATGACCTCAATAATCATGCAACATTATTATAACTTCATTTTTACTGACAGAATTGAAAATTCGTGTATGCTAGAGAATAAAACGAAAAAGATACCAATTTCATAAAATTGTTCATCAATGAATTAAAAAATAATATAAAGTTATAATAACAATGAGATAAACAAAACATTAAAAGAAAAAAAAGTATTTTATATGGATACTTGCCCTTTTTATAAGCAAAATAAATAAAAACTATTCAGAAAAATAAAATGTATAGTGCATGCGAAAAAAAATGTACTAAAATTACGATCGATTATAAAAGTGTTTAATAGCAATTACTGTCCAATATAAATACAACGCTTGTGCAAGTTACGTCGCGTAAGATTCTAAGGAGGACGAAGGCTGTGTGAATCCTGATGGAGATCTAGGTCGGAAGCTTCTTTACATTTATAGTAAAGCGTACACGTCACATGTCGGTAACAAAAATAAAATATTAATACCGAGGCAACCATCCCAGTGCAGCGATTATATTCACAATATATATTTTACTATATTATAGTAATTCACATTGAAAAATTAACAAAAAAAACATGTACTGATTAGTTTGACTTAAATCAAATATCGTATGATGGTACTCATGGTTAGGTTGTGGTCGGACCATTTCACAATTGTTCACAGTCACTTTTTTTTTGCTTGCAATATTTATCTTTAAGTTACGTTAATTGTTTTACGATTATTGTTTTTATCTTATAAGTTACATTTTCTTGAAATATAACAATTTATATATGAGCCTTTGGTAAACTTAATAAAAATAAATAAATGAAACTGTTTTAGGTCTCATATTTTTTCGTAATACAATATTAAAAAAATCGGTTAAGTGCGAGTCGGTCTCGCTCACTGAGGCTTCAATACCAATCCAGGATTGTAGGTCTAGGGGAAGTACAACTCATAAAAATTGACAATCATAAGTTAGCAAGCTTATGCAGTCATTTTATATGAAATTAACTACAAATATAAATTTGTAATAATTTTCTTGTATGAAATGACACTTCAACTTTTCGGATCTTTTTGTTTAATACATTTTGCAGCGAATTCCATACAAAATGCATGAAAATCTATTCATAAATGCTCGTATCTTTTGATTATGTTAACTTACAAGTTAGATTTTTAAACAGGACGTTAGTCTTGACAGACGGACAGACAGTCATCAAAGTGATCCTGTGAGGATTCGTTCCGTTTTTACCGTTTACGTTGCGTAACCCGAAAAACAATATAGATTTTCAAGAAGATTAATAAGAGCAAATGCGTGAATTCATTATCAATAGGAACAGATGCATCTGCGGAACGATGATAAAATACAAGTATTGAATAAAATTATATTATGAGAAGAGGCCAGTCGTAGCGCAGGGGCACAAGGTGTGACTGTAAAACCGACTGGTTGTGGGTTCGATCCCCACTCGAGGAGATGAAATATTTACTTAAATTTATATTTCCATTTCTTCGCTCTGGTGTCAACGACAAGCGCGGCGTTGAGTTCTGGCACTCAACACGCAATGCCTCCAGAATTGGGCAGAAAGTGGGGAACGGAGTATCTTAACACAGTAGGTTCCCTCTGCCTACCCTGCAGTGTGCGGGATACAGCGTGAAGCTAATTTTTTTTTATGTTATGAGAAAGTTAAGTTGCTAAAAAAACAAGTGTTCAACTTTTTGTTTCAACAGACGTTATGATGACATTTTTTTACTTAAAGGTAATATTGATATAATTGATTTATATATTTGAAATTAAAAAGGCTTATAGAATAATAGATTTTACATAGAGGTCAATAGATAAAAGTGCACCTAAGCACTATTAGGGTTTCGTAAGTCAAAAGGAAAAAACAAAACCTTATAAGATCATTTTGTTGTTCGCCTGTCACGAACGAAGCGATAGATAAAGGAAAAAAACGGAAATATTAATATTTATAGGTATTTCATAAAAAAAAATCATGACAAACATTGATACAAAATTATTGTATACATCACAAATTAAAAAAAAATTATAAGCTGTACATTGTTCACGTACAATTCTGAAATTGTTACGGGTGGTGGGCGAGTCTACGCGCTTTACCGGTTTTTATATAAAGAATTCTAGGAAGAACAATGAAGTAGATGAATATTAAACTAAATATTTATGAAACAAAATAATGCAAAAAATGAAAAGCGAGCGTTTGGGGTTCCGTTTTCTTTGGCTACCCCGCTAGGGATGCAGCGTGAAGCTAAGTTAAGATAAATTTTATAATTGTAAAGGAATGGTAAACAGTATTTGATATTGCTTAATGATTCAAAGTATTTGTAATATTTAAAATTATCACCAATTATTCTATACTAAAATCGAAAGATCACTTATTTACAATTTATTAGGCGTTATTTATTTACAATTTAGGCGGAATTTGAAATATTCGATTCCTAAGAGGTTGTTTTATGTTTAATAATTTGTATGAAACTTCGTTATTACTAGTCCTACGAGTCTCAAATTTAGTACCTGCAATTCCACTCCCAGGGTGTTGTTTTTGTACGAAACTTCGTTACTACAAGTGCTGGGAGTCTCAAATTGTGCTGTGCGTTATTTATAGGATGTGAGTGTTAACTGGGATTTTGGTAAATTCGATCCCTAAGGATATAGCTTTGGGTTGATAGTATATAACTTTTAAGTACTTAACTACAAGTGTTGAAAAGCTCAAATTCGGACGGAAAATTCAAATGAATTTTCTATTGGATTTCTAAACGGATTTTTCTTTTCAAAATTCGATTAAGGATGCATTTTTGGGAACATAAGTTATAACATCTACTAACTATATTATATATTCTATTACATATTCTACACATTATTCCTACACTTAGGCCTACAAAATATTTACTTTTTACCATATCCATAGGTTAAGTGAAAGAAATCTCTATTAGAAATAAGTTAACCTTTTTTTTGTATATATTACCTTGACAAATTACAATAAAGAGTATAATATAATACAAGTATAGAAAGATCAACTCTAGACATGAAATAAATAAAAACATGACGGACGAGTTCGTCCGTTAATATATCGATACCACAGGCTAAAAACCACTCAGCATAATTTTTGTCTGTCTGAGTGTCTGTTAGTTGTTGATGTTTTGTTCAAATTATGATCTCTATAACCAAAATTCACCAAAAAAGTGATCATAGCGCTATCAGAAACGTATTCTTTTTAAGGCCATATATTAAATCATTAAGTTCTTCCTTTTAGATCTTCTACAGAGACTATATACACTAGATGCGACTTATTGTCTGTAAGAAAGCTATATATACTGAATTGTGCTTTGAAGGTTCACAGAGCCGTAACTTTTTCAAACAACCTGGAGGAACCTAACAAAACAAGAAATATTCCAGCATATGTTCCCTATATGAAAACTAAATTTGGTAACCATCAGTTTGCAAATCAGTCGAAGTATTTATATAATGTAATAAATAAAATATTAAACATATATTCCTTAAACTTATTCGAATGTAAAAAAGCAATTACTGCCTGGCTGCGAAGCCTAAATTATGACTCTACAGAAGCCTTAATGCAACGTTGAACTTGCACTACGCGCGCACACATACACACTCACGCACACACACCCATACACATACACACACATACATACACACACACACACACACACACACACACACACACACACACACACACACACAATTAAATTGTTCTACATAAATAAATTTAGTTACTTTTTATTATTTTCCTCTATAAAATTTGTGTTGTAAAGTATTTATCTACAGTATTTCATTTATTTTGTTTCCATAACGAATGTATAAAGTGTTATGGAAGAGCGGGGCCTCCTGTTACAAGTACTAGTATCATACTGGTAACTTACTAGGCTGGTCTCTCTACTTTCTATGTAGTATGTGAAACTAAAATAAATATATTTTTATTTTTTTATTTTTTTTATTAAGTTCTTTTTTATGCAATTGCTAATGCCTGTAATATATTAAATAACTACTGAACCGATCTCAAGCAGGTAGGTCGTATTTTATTGTAAAATAATTTAAAATACTTATAATAATTACGATAACGTGATACCAACATTTTAGAAATGTTGACATTAGAAGTCACTTTAAGTGAATTTTTAAAAACATTAAAACACAAAGTAATACACTGAGTATTGAATAAATAATCGTATAGTTCAAGCGGGCGGAGCCGAGGGCATGTTGCTAGTAGTACGTATCTATAATAAAATATGTATAAAAAATATTGCTATTCCCAGTCAATACGCAATGTCGGGAAAATTAGGTGGATAGTGATTTTTACTCAAAAATAATCAATCAGCTTTTCCGTTCCCCACTTTACGACGTTACGATTTTATGAAGCATTGCGTGTTGAGTGGCGGATCTCAACGCCGTGCTGTTGCCTTGGTGCCAGAGCGAAGGCATGAAAATATTAAGAAATAATAATTCATTAATTCATTTTCCTCGAGTGGGGATCGAACTCAACCGCCGCGTTACAGTCAAACCCTAGTGGGCACAAGCTTGCTGCGCGCCTACAGCGGCCTATATTTTTATTCAATTACAATCAATCAACGTACATTTATTCATACGAATATGTATTCAGGTGCCTACTTCACAATTTTTACATATTTTAATATTTTCATCACGTTGTCTGAATTTTAAAACCTATTTTTTATCGTATTTTCATATGTCTGCTGTTTTAAAATTATAGTGTAATATATAATAGCAATTTATGGAATCACTAGAAATGGTTATAGTTTATGGTAAATATAAACAAAAATTCTTTTACTTATTTTCAAAACATGATTTAGTATAAAACTTTACAAATACATTTTGTGTTTTCTTGACAAAGGTGGTGGAGACGCGCAAATAAGTGAAGAAGGCTGCGACTCTGGTGAATTGAAAACATGCGTGGATATGACACCTCGTACACAAGTCGGCTTGCCAAGTACGAGAGAAGAGCTAGATGCGCATTGCCTGTAAGAGACATGTCTTATACATTTCTAGCTATTGCGATATATCGCTATCCCCGGATACCAAAAGGATAACCGACAAAACCATGATATTATTATTGAATTCTATGCATTTAAATTCATATATAAAATTTTTTACTTATTTTTTGGTATTTTTTCCTTATTAGTTTAAAAGTTACGAAATATTGAGTTTATATTCATAGCTTATTGTACTCTGTTTTATTGAAATAAGCCCCGAATAACAATACAATCACATTATAAAATACAGGAAGCTTGCACGACAATGAAATAGTAAGTTGTTATTATTATCTACATAAAAGACCTCACTACAATAAACTATTGAATAAAATTGCAAGAATGAAGACTTATTCTGAGATTGAGATGATACCTTAGTAAATTATTGATATTTCTTTTTTTCGTATAATTTTATTTATTAAACAACTAGTATTTGGTGGACGTTATTGTTAAATTTTAAATAAGTAATTGTAGTGTAAAGGTTTCAGGTTTCAGAAGTGCCCTGTATCTTTATTATAGGATTATCGAGTAATCGGTGAAAAACTGCTTTCTATTTCATTCTCCGGGGAGAGAGTTGAAATTACAACTAATGAACCATATCTACTATAAAACACGGGTGTAAATTTCAAATATTATTAATAATAAAAAACTAAAAAATATACATACAATACAATACTTAAACTAATATAAAATACCAAGGATACTTATTTAGAACTTATTTAAATTATTATTTATTATCCCGCACACTGCAGGGTAGGCAGAGGGAACCTAGTATTAAGACACTCCCTTCCCGACTTTCTGCCGAATTCTGGAGGCATTGCGTGTTGAGTGGCAAAACTCAACGCCGCGCTTAACCTCGACACCAGAGCCAAGAAATGGTAATATAAATTTAAGTAAATATTTCATCTCCTCGAGTGGGAATCGAATCCACAACCGATTTAGAGGCACACTTTGTGTCTCTGCGCCACGACTGGTCTCAACGACTGGAATGTGAAATAATACTTTTAAAATGTTTAAAAATACCAGGAATATTTTTCCGGCTAGATCTTTATCTAGAGCTCAGTGTTCTCCATTCTTCACTTTCACATCGATTGGAGACTGTATGTTAATTGGCAGAAGCTACGCTGTAATATACATATCTCTACTGCATTATTAATATGAATGTGAATTGGAGTGAAATATTCATTAGATACATTTCGAATTTGCCATTTAGTAATAGGAATATAATTTACATACAAAGCATATACCTACAAGGTACCAGTGAGATACTTCCGTTCTTCACTTTCCACCGAATTCAATGAGGTACGATTTAAAAAAGTAATTCTTAAATGGTGCTTTGTTAAAGCAAAGTCCAGAGCCAGGAAATGAAAATATGAAAAAAATCATTTTTCCAAATGGGAATCAAGTCCACAACCGTCGCGTTTGCAGTCGCATATTTGTGCCCTAAGCTACCTAATAAGATTTGTGTATTCCATAAGATTTTTCTTAACACTTAAATCGGCACAAAGTGAGAATCGGAAGAGTCTTAATGAGCAACAGAGTGCCTTAACAATAGGTTCCCAAAATCTTTCTGCCTACCCTGCTGTTTACGGGATAAAGCGAGAAGACCACCAAGAAAAGCCTATATCATGTACATATTATATAAAAAAATATCACAATCGTAGCCATTTATGTGATAAAATGAAAAAAAAAGAAACATCAAGCTATTTTAATAATAATTTGAATACATATTATAGAGCTTAAGAATATCAAATGTTTAAATTGCATTTAGGGCATATCAGACCGGTATGGCGTGTATGGACGCGTGGATCAAACGTTGTCTACCGACTGATGGACAAAAACTGGTGCAGCAGCAGATAGGCGGAGCTCGTGCACTCATGCGTTTCCTGTGCACAAATGATACCGCGCTCAGAAGAGGTAATAAGTTTCATTTTTTTCATTATTTTGCTATATCCCGCACACGCCAAGGTAGGCAGACGAATCGTAGTGTTTAGACCTTCCCCATTTTCCAAACAATTCTGGAGGCATTGCGTCTTGAGTGGCGGAACTCAACGCCGCGCTTTACTAACGCTCCACACCAGCGCGAAGAAATGAATTATTAAATATTTAATTTCCTTGAGTGGGGATCAACCCTGTAGCGTTTGCAGTCACATGCTTATGCCCCTGCGCCATGACTGGCTCTAAGCTGGCTTCATTTTTAAGGTTTTACTTATGCATATAGAAATCATGAATAATACAAGTATCATGATGAATGAGTCATGTATAATACACTATTCTTGGATGCTACATAATTTCTGCTATTATTTTTATAACAAATTATTAGACAGAAAAGGATTTCATCATGCAATTAACATTTTTTTCCTGTAAATAATTTTAATTTATATATATGTTTTTCCCATCATATTCATATTAAAAACTTTACCTTTTATAACTAGTAAAGCATATAAAACCAATAATGAATAGAATTTTAATGGCTCTAATTTAAATTTACTAATTTTAGTTCAAAAGCTCCCTAGAAATACCAATTACAAGACTATTTAATAAAGTAAATATTGTATCTTTCTTTGTATACTAGAATGGTGGCTCAATTAAAATATGCCCCTTTCACGATTAATTGTGGATTTAGGTCCTACTCGAAGAATCTCTGATTTAGTGACAGACATTTGTCGAGTTGGAACTCAGGGCACACAATAGCTCTGCAATGGATGAAAATATTTACTAGTATATAGTACAAGATCAAAAAAGATGAGACCAGTCGTGGCGCAGGGGCACAGAGTGTGCCTGTAAATCGACTGGTTGTGGGTTCGATCCCCACTCGAGGAGATGTAATATTTATTTACATTTATATTTTCATTGTTTCGCTATGGCATCGAGGGGAGAGCGCGGCATTGAGTTCCGCCACCCAATCGCAATGCCTCCAGAAATTGGCGAAAAGTGGGGAACGGAGTATCTTAACACTAGGTTCCCTCTGCCTACCCTGCTGTGTGCGGGATACAGCGTGAACCTGAAAAAAAAATAGTATAAAAGGAACAAGCTCACTAAAGAATTTCTCTTTTTTATACACACATATATTTTTTAAAATTGCAATAGATTTTCTAAAAGAACTAAAATGTTGGGCGCTGGTGTCGCCGGACTGGTCACGTTGCGTGGACGAGCTGCAGCTGGCCGTACGTGACATATCCGAGCGCTCGCATCACATCGTGTACTTCAATAAAAACTCGGAACTGTGCTGGTAAATAATACATAAATCAAATATTAACAGACTGTGATATACACCTAAAGTACACCATCACATCAATTTCATACAATCATGTCGTAAACTAGGTTTGTATCCAAATTGGTTTTATCAATATACATATATTCTTACTTTTCTCTCAGTATATTGTACACTACAAGCGATACTTTAGGCGGTAAAATTATCGTATAATTTATGGCTTTTTACACCTTTTCTAATAGCACCTAAATGCTATATAAATTTCAGTAGGTATTTATGTAGCAGTAAATTGATAAGAATCTCTTCTTAAATTTAATTTCAAAAGGTATCTTATATAATAAAAATGATGTATTTAATTTTTTACAGAATTGTAGCGTTAATAAAATATATTAAATTTTAAATTTTGATAATACATAATGGTTACTTTATTGCTTTCGGGAATGATAAATTGTCACATTGTACTTTGTGTGCTAAATGTGCAATTTTAAGTATGTTCGTTTAGTAGTAAGTAGTAATTTCTATAAAGTTTACAATCCTAAAAATGCTGCACAGTGCTCGCGACGCCTTCGTCTCGTGCGTCTCGCTGGCGGGGCGTGCCTGCTCGGCGCACGCGGCGCACCTGCTGCGCCGCATGGCGTGGGTGCTGGCGCAGGACGTGGCCGCGTGCAACGCTCAACCGCGTGCTCACTGCGCCGCCTCCTTATCACACCTAGCGGCGCCAGCACTCGCTGCACTATCCGGTGCAACGGCCCTACTGTTTCCAAACAGATTATAAATTTTCTAGGCCCTGGAACGATGGACAATTTAGCTTTAAAGCGTCCATTTTGAATGTGATAATGCAATATATATGTGTAAATTGTAACCATGTTTATTATAGTACAAAATGATTTGACATGGTAAAATACGTAAGCTTACACAACAGAATAGTAACATTATGGTAACCATCTATTGTTTTGAATCATTAATTAAGTCATCCAATCGATTAGATACTTAAAATGTGTATCATAATTCTTTTTCCTTTTAGAAAGTAAGAATAGTTTTATACTAAATCCCACCGAAGTATTGTTTCACTTTCACTGGATGCGAAGTTTATAATAAATCTATTATATCATACGTAGAGCAAAGCTACGTCGCGTAGACGACGACACTCGGTAAACATTTTCTTTTTGTTCCATAATGAATGTAGCGATGTATCGTTTATTATTGCAAATTCAAAGACTTCTTTTTTTTTTATTAGAAGGCGCTTTGTACAAACATATTTTTTGTTATATCTATTCAGCGGTGTGTTTATTTAATAGAATATATGTAAATAGATGTTGTTTATAAAATAAATTTAAAAATTATTAATGGTTGTTTTATTTGTTATATTGGTTTAGTTTATTATATATGATTGATCATTTCGATAGAAATATGTACATTACTTTATAACAGTTATATTAAAAAAAACATAAAAAAGAGGTGCGACAAAAAAATCTTACTAACACCATCCAATGCTTTATCTTAATGTATTTACGGTTTTCTTTTTCCTTTTGATATAATATAAAAATGTATAAATAATTAATGAAATCAAATTAAATCAGCTTTACTTTGTATCCCGCACACTACGGCTAGACAGAGTGAACCTAGTGTTAAGACTCTCTGTTCCCCACTTTCCGACAAATTGCACTTTGCCTCGACACAACAGTGAAGAAATGAAACTATAAATTTAAATTAATATTTAATTTACTCGAGTAGGGATCGAACCCACAATCACACGCGGTTACAGGCACACCTTGTGTCCCTGCACCACGGCTGGTCTGGAGAATGGAATGGTGTGGTAGAGTTTATATAATTAGCTTGTTTAATGCTATGCGTATTCACGTGTAGCGGCGTCGTTGCCCAATAAACAAATAACAACATTAATTCTGCACAATTATACATTTACATATGAAATTAAATAACCTATAATAAATATAAATTAATTTAATGCTTATCTTTTAAATTTTGTTTTATTTTGTTTGTTATTTTGCTGCCTCTAGCAAACGCTAGGCATATCAAATCTGGGCTGAGGCACTGGTTACTAAGGATCCGGAGGTGAAAACCTCAAGAAGGAAGTATAACCGAGCCTCTAGGTTCTTTAAGCGGCAAATTGCCAAAGCAAGGTCCGAGCATATCGCCAAAATTGGCGAGAAGCTTGAGAGCTACCCGTCTGGAACTCATCAGTTCTGGGCGCTCTCAAAGGCGGCACTTGGCAACTTTAGCCAGCCTTCGCTTCCGCCATTACGCACGGGAAATGACATCTTGGTCCACACGGCAAAAGAGAAAGCCGATCTCCTGGGCGCTCTCTTTGCCTCAAACTCGACTTTGGATGACCAAGG
>JAATLQ010036311.1:0-37113 GCA_013421005.1 Heliconius erato x Heliconius himera | reverse complement strand
CAGTATATTGTTTTGTTTATATCTAAATTCATTTATTGTTTATTAATATACTTTTTAACTACGTCCACCACCCACCTTCTTAATATTATAACAGTTTCTTTTCGCCCTAAAGGTTGTCTGGAAGAGATGGCTACTTAGCCATAAGGCCACCTTTTTGTACATTTGTTTTCTTTTCTGTTTTTTTTATGTGTATTTTATGTAAGTGGTGTACAAATAAAGAAATAAATAAATAAATATAAAGGATGTCTAGTTATTTTATGCATGCAATTTTGGTATTTGATTTCAAAACAAAACAGTATCAAATAATAAACTTTTTTGATAACGTAGTTAAAATTTATTTAATAGAATAATCTTAATAATATTATTTAATAAACTATACTAGACAAGACAATTTTATTAAATTATGTAATCACACAGTATTTTCACATGATAGAAAATGAAGTGGGCCATTGAGGCGCAATGTGACAGCGATTGATTGTTGTAGATTCGATCCCCACTCAGAGTAACATTTATATAAAATAAATATATTGTAAAATTGCTTTATACAAAAAAAAAATGTCAAAGTATAAGAATCTCTAGTAATTATAATTTAATTAGAATGTAAGTAATATTGTGCATTGTCGTACCGGTCCAAACTAGTGACAAATCATATCAGCGCCTATGAATTTTTAAATGAGCTTCTAAAATTACATTTCTCAATACTATATCTGAGACAATGCGTGTTGAGTCGCCAACTATACGCAATTTGCCACGTTACCAGAGCGAGAAAATGAAAATATGAAATATATAATTTCCTCCAACTCGAATCAAACCCAAAACGGTCGTGCTGACAGTCACACTCTTGTGCCACCGGACCACGACGACCTGCATATTGAAAAATAAAATAAAAATAATAATACATTTTGTTTTTATTCCGTAAGCCATAATGAAATTCTCGTTACGCTATATACAGTTGTACAGTCCTCACATTTAGTTAGAATGTGCTGTTTGTAGAGCATAAACGCGACCCCTGACTCTGGTGTCTCCTACCAACTCTAACACTAATTAACTTACGAGTGTTAGTAGTATTAATCAAAGAAGACTGTCAACCCTCACTCTGCTGGCGTTGGGCCGCCACACTAAGTTGTATCCAGGATCTGATGGAGTTCCTCGAGTTGCGGATCTAACCATCTCTCAAGGATTAATAAAGAGGAAAGCTTTAACTTCATTTTTCAGTGGCCTGGAGTATGTCGGCGCCGTTTTGCCTGCGTCTACCGTAAATCTATAGTAATAAGGATTATTTTATTTTGTATCGAGCTATCAATTACAAACCACATACATACGTCATGCTCATTTCATTTTTACTTTCTAACGAAACACAGTTCACAGTCACACCACACATCACTATTCCCAAACTTCCACCGGGAAAGCCACACGCTTACTATTATTCGCACGAGGCCAAATATCATTAAACGAGATGTACTAGAAGAAGTGTCTTCTTTTATTTCTTTTCTTTTGAACAAAAAGTGACGTAGACGTAACATAGCACTAGTGAGGATTCTAAATCAATCTACCGAATCATTTTGACAATTGTAATGATCTTACTGATACGCATTCAGTATTGCATTGTGGTGCTGCAGCGGTATGTCGTGTTGCTGGTGTACACTTCCCAAATAAAACGGGTGCTAGGCGTCAAAGCATACAGTTTCATGGCAGTACAATGAAAAGCGTACAAATTTGGCAAGAATCTTCATTGGTAAGGTAATTAGATTCAAGTAGGGTAATCATCGACCGAGGGTCATGATTTGTGGCGGAAGCATTTGCTGGAACAAATTTAAAGTCCAGTGAATATATGGCTAACGTGACAGTATCTACATCATCATCATATATACTTAACAAAATATATCTCAAATGTCGTTAGCCATTAGTATGTACCCATGGACACCACAACTGTTCGTACCAAATTATTAATAAGGAACGGAAAGGTTTTAATGGCAGCAAAATATCTTAACACTTGGTTCAATTTACCTATCTCTGCCCTATTATGTGCATGAACGTTACAGCGTGAAGCTAAAAAAAAACCGAGACGAGTATATTTATCTTAGGTACTATATTTATTAACTATTATATTAAAGATTCAACATATTTTATTTAGTGATCTCACATAAACAATGAACCCTTATGATTGGTTTGAGATAAAAAGTGTCATAAAGGGATGGTCGTAGATAACATAAAACGATCCCATAAAGTACGCTATAAAGACAACGAAGATATGATCAAAGGCTGTTCAGCGTAAATATGTCTGCTATACAATTTATGTTAACCTATCAAAATGCATCGAACATTTTAATCTCCGGAGAGACATCGTTATATTTTGAACAATGTCTTAACTATTTCAAAGATACTATTATAGTACAGTAGAATGTTTAACTACCGAGACAGTACAGGATTCAAATGTCGAAATAAAATCATTCATTCATTATCATCAAAAGAATTCAAATACAAAAAGTTTCCAGAATGTAGTTATTGCGATTTCGCGTATATTTTCAAATAGGGGTAATTAATTTGGCTTATGCATCGCTTTGCTGGATTCAAAATTTTTATATGGAAAATTCATATAAGTATTGTAAGTGTAACTCTAGTATGCGAATACTTAACCCTTAAGAGCTATAATGTAGTACTTAAGAGCTATAAGACCTAATGGGTGTCAAACAACCACCAAACATCATTTTTAAAATGAATGAAATTGTGAAATTAAAAATGAAAAAATAAAATTTTAAAATATGACTTTTATTTAAAAGTCATATTTTAAAATTTTATTTTTTCCGAGTTTTTTACAAAAATATTTTTACAAATAACTACATATATTTTTAACATAGATCGAAACTAACAAGTAAAAGAAACTTACAATTAATTAATCATTTCATTTTTAATTTCACAATTTCATTCATTTTAAAAATGATGTTTGGTGGTTGTTTGACAGCTGCTTAAAAGCAGCTGATTATGCAAGAATGTTTTCTTTTATATGACAAAATGAAATTCAAATACAAACTAAATTTTTTATATCTGTTAAGTATAATATGTTACAATTAAAGTATAGATTTGTTTCCCCTTACAACTGTGACAAAAAAACCTTTAAATTCTTAGGGAACTTTTAGTTTCTTAGTAATTTTCAAATATTTTTTTTCTATTTTTAACATTTTTAAAATGTTTACACACACTTAGAAAAGAAAAATACTTATTTAGAAAACGTATAAAAAAATTAACGTAGCGGTACTCAACTCGCACCTCATGGAAACCGACCAGACGCTCTGACCACTAACTCATACGTTTTCATCGAGCTACGTTGAAACTTTTATACGCTTGTTACAACTTATTTACCCAAAGATAATTACTAAGAATTATCGTCTGGCAAGAGAGAATGGTATTTATTTAATATTTTTAAACATTTTTAAAGTGTTATTCCACACTTAGGAAAGAAAAATACTTATTTAGAAAACGTATAAAAATTTGAACGTAGCGGGACTCAAACCCGCATCCCTTTTTAGGTCACCAATTATTTTTGTAGTACTACATTCTCTTGAAAGCCTGACGATTTCCCTTCTTTTTATATAATAAAATTTAGATTTTCTGCTTATCTCTTTGAAATGGTTCTGAAATAAAAACTTTTTGTAAAAACAAAAAAAAACCCATAAATTGATAAATCTTTTACAAAACAAATATAAATATAAAGCAATAATGTCAATATAAATATTCGTAAGCGGAAATTAAATCTATTTGGGACATTCATATTGACAATAAATTCGAATTCGATGAAATGTAATTTAACAGGCAAATAATATTTTATTATATACATATATAAATATTTATTTCTGTAATCATTCAGTAAAACTTTTGAACAGTTACATTTTTTATTTTATTCAGCTGTATTTTGATGTGTATCTTTTTCTTCTTCTTTTTCAACTTCACGTTGTAACCAACATGCATCAGAGTAGTCAGAGGGGGGAGCCTAGTGTTAAGACACTCCGCTCCCCACTTTCCACCGATATGTGGGGGAATTGCGTGTTGTGTAATGAAACTTAGCGCCGCACTTTGCCTCGACACCGAAGCAAAGAAATTAAATATACAATTAAGGTTATTTAAGAACATCTAACATATTTTGATAATATAAAGATTTCAACTAAATAAAAACTAAATCGTACTCTGAGCTACTTACAATTTATATATATAAAAGTTGCTAATATTTGTTTTGTACTTTTTACGTGATACGTGATTAGCAGTTAAATAGATAAACAGACAAACATACAAAAAATTCAAAATTGCTGCAAATGGATGCTGCTTATTATCCTGTAACACTCTGGCGTTTTTTTTTATATTTTCAATGTTCATGAACGACTCTTCTACAGATTTATTATAAGTATAGATTATGTTATTTTAGATATTAGATATTGTTATATTGTATAATATTATAGTATTAACACTTATTAATAAATGTGATAGTAACAGACTATTTTATAAATACAATCAAAATTTAAATAGCTGCTTAAAATATATTTTTTTTAATTTCACGCTTCATAACGCATATTAGCAAAAAGAATAGAATTATAGTATTAAGACACTCCGTTCTTCACTTTGCGCCCACCCATTTTCGAAATATGCAATATATTAATTTGTGGAGCTTTACTACCAGAACGGAGAGACAAAAATAATTTAGTACTGCAAACAGTGGGAATAGAACCTACAACTGCCACTGTTTTATATGATAATATTAAAATTATATTTTGATATTGTAATTTACACTGTCTTATACCATACCCATGGAGTTTCGAAGTCAGGAGTAGTCATTAATGCCTTGTAAAAAATAAAATTGCTTAATTATGTCTTTAGCATAAAAAAACTGATATTTAGCTTAAAATTTAACTTTTAAATTCAGTTACGATATTCTTTTTTTTTAACTTTACGCTGTATCCCGCAAATAGCCGGATAGGCAGAAGACATCTGGGAATCTAGTAATAAGATACTCCGTTCCCATCTCTCTCTCGTTCCCCAGTTTGTGCCGAATTCTTGGAGGCATTGCGTGTTAAGAGGCGGAGATCAACGCCGCGCTTTCCTTTGTTACTGAAAATATTAAATATTTCATTTCCTCTAGTGGGAAATAAACCCGTTACACTCACCCTTATACCCCTGCTCCACGACTGGCCTCATTCTGGAAAATTTATATGTAGATTAAAATTTACCTATAGAATCATAATATGTTTACATGTTATGATAATCGATAGTTAATATTTGTTATTTAATGAAATGAAGTTGTTTATGATCACTAACATTAACATGGATAGTTCAATAGTTATTTATTATACATACACACAAAATAATTTTCAACACAATTTTTTTATGAAAATACTTTCATATTTTAACGTAAAATAACGTAAATTTTAAGCCTAGACTAATTTTTGTCTAGCAAACGTATTACTGAAAGCACTTTATAAAATAATTCCAAGCGTTGTCAGTTTATATTATAATTGAAGCCTGGGGAAATTTAAATTAATATAAATATTTTTTGTTGAAGTTTTTAAATGTGTCATTAAAAACCATGACGTGGATAAATTATATTATAGTTCGATACTTAGTTGTAACCTTAAAAAAAATATATTTTATTATGTCATTAAAATCATTAAAAATTATCATACTGTATTCACCAGTCGTTCCTAATAATAATTAAATAAATTAAATCAGCCTTACGCTGCATCTCGCGCACAGCAGGGTAGGCAGAGAGAACCTAGTGTTAAAGCACTCAGTTCCGCCAAGTTCTGGAGGCATTGCATGTTGAATGGCGGAACTCAACGCCGCGCTTTGCCTCGACACCAGAGCGAAGAAATGAATATATAAATGTAAATAAATATTTAATTTCTTCGAGTGGGGATCGAATCCACAACCAGTCGATGTAACAGTCACACGACTGGCCTGGAAATAAATTAATAATATAACAAAGTTTTTTCTTAAATGGTAAAATTTCTTAATACTCGTTTAGAAAATCTATCAATTATTAAGCTATTTACCTCATCATCATCAACGTCCCCAACTATAGACGGTGACGTCAGAATCTGGTACACTAGTTCTTTCGTTTGCCAATCGTATTACCTTGCCAGGTTTATCAGACATCATGCCTGTGAAAATATATACTAAAGCCAAGTCTGCCGTCCAACCTCTATAATTTGGGTGGATTATAACTCGTTCTATTGGTAAATATCGCTCTTAGCCGGATTCAAAGATTTTTTTTGTTCCTGTTACGACGAAGGAGGCTGTAAGTTCCGCTTGTAACTCGTCGGTTGATCAGTTAAGAATATTTAATATTAACAACATTAACATATAAATTAAATTATTAGATATTAATACTAATGGAAAAAGGAAGCGTCTTAAAAGTAACGGATTTTCTTAACACTAAGTTCCCAGGTTCCCTCTATCTACCCCGCTATGTGCGGGATACATCCTGAAGCAAACTCGTTAAAACTATATTCACCGTCCTCTTATGTAAGGGCACGGCAATGAGATTCGCCACTCAACACGCAATATTTTGAACGAAGTGTTTTAACAATGGGAATCTCCGTGCGAAATATTAAATAATACCTAAACAAAGAAAAATATATATTCTGCCTCTATTTTCACTCAAAATATCCAAAATTTATTTAGATCAGTACCATTTCCAGTGTTCCCCCTTAATAAAAGTGTCAGATATACTAACAAGCAGTGCGCGGCGGTGATAACTACGTTATCGTGAATAATGGTCCCGGTGCACGTCCTCTTCGAGCCGTCCGTGAACACTACGCTGAAATAAAATTATGTATGTAGTGTTGATAGTGAATAATAAAAAGTCTAATCACGGTTATCACTGAGTATATTCAACACCACTTTAAAGTACATATAGTTTAAACACAAATAATAAATCACGATACTGTTTATACCAAAGTCAACCACAAATCTATATATAAAAGAGAACACAAAAATTACAATATTATTAACAAATAACTGACAAAACAATGGAACCTATTTAAAGCGCATCGAGTGGAAAGTATCGACTGTTATTTATAAAATATGCCGTCGACAAGGGGTAGGCGTAAATGTTAGAACACCTTACCGGTTCGGTCGACGGCAGCGAGCGCTTTCATATAAACAAACTAAATACGAATACTTACTATAAAATACATAAATTTAATTAGATGTATGTTTGTATATATAAATCAGCTTCACGCTGTATCCCGCACACTGCAGGGTAGGCAGAGGGAACCTAGTGTTAAGACACTCCGTTCCCCTTTCTGCCGAATTCTGGAGGCATTGCGTGTTGAGTGGCAGAACTCAACTCCGCAATGTATATAAGTGATAAATAAATAAATTACAATATTGAAATATATAAATAACACATATTAAATAAACGATAAATGTAAATAATAGTTCCCTACATGTATAACTACTGAAGTGTTTTGTCTATTTAGTTTTAAATAATAAATTATAAAATAAATAAGTCAGCTTCACGCCGTATCCCGCACACAGCAAGCTAGGTGGATGGAACCTAACGCTAGACGCTCCGTTCCCCATTTTTGTTTCGTGTTGAGTGGCGGAACTCAACGACGCTTACGACGCATACGTATGTATTTACTCAAAGCCAAGTTAAAACGTTATATATTTTATAGTATATCACTAAACAACGATTATTTTTTTATTATAGTTAAAACGTATTCGTTGTACACATTTGAATGAACTGCTTATAATTTTTAAACTTTATTTGAAAAAGTTTTCTAAATAAGTATTTATTTAAAGGTTTAACACAGTCTCATCTATTGTTATTTTATTAATTAGTTAGTAGTGGAGAACGTATGGCTTAATGGTCAGAGCGCCTGGTCGGTTTTCAGAAGGCGCGGGTTCGAGTCCCTAAAACCTTTAAATAAAACCTTTTCTACACCACCGTAAATTCTTATAAAGCCTATCGGATTCCGCGATTTTTCTTTGTGTTTTTACACAAATAACAATCGCGATAACGTTACTATAAAATTACATGCGGTATTTCTTTTACTATAAAATGTGGAATGTTTACTATAGTTAACGCATATATTTTTATTGCTTTTAAAATGGTTTGTTGGTCAATTGAGAACATTTCTGTAGACCCATTCGTAGTTAGCATACTCCGTATCTCAAGTTACGGAGTGTCTTAACACTAGTAGATACAGGCCATTCATAAATTGCTCTCAACTCTGAGATCGATCTTGAGGTGCTATTTTCATAGATTATTTCAATGGTATCAAAAGATTGGTCTCAAGATCGATATCAGAGTTGACAGATATTTATAAATTCGTTATTTACGTACATCACATCAGAATGGATTTAAACTATACTGCTGTGCTTGAAGCTGCTTCCACACATAGCTAGGCGAGTATAAGATTAAATATAGGAAGTATTAAAGTAATATATATAATTTTTAAGTTACTTACGTAATAGATTAAATTATATATTTTTTTGCAATTATAATATTGGGTAAGTCACAATAATATTATAGTGTTTAAATAATTTAGGAAGCAAACAACAGAGAAACGAACGAATTTTACATTTTATAACCTGTTAGATATATTACTGCTAAGTTTTACCTAAATTCATGAACCACTTTAAGCGTGAAAGAGGAATATCCATCCAACCTCACAAAACTTAACAATTAAATATAAATAATATATATTTAATTATAAGATTAAGAAAAATATAATATTCCTTTTTCCGTATTTTTTTATATAGTTGGTTGTTTTCTTTATCAGCACACGAAGAAGATAATAAAGCGATTTATAAATAAATATCGCAAGTCAATAATTAGTTAAAAAAAGCTCTATCCTTCAAGGTAAAAACTTTTATAAAAGCAAAAAAAAAATGGAAAGTACGCTAGTCCATTTGGAATCTTTATGAAGATATAAAAAAAATATTAACATAGTGTTCAAATATCTTTTTGATTGGACCCTTAAATAATTTATTTAGTGTTCAATACTGATATATACTGAGATTGAATTGAATTTAAGAAGAATATATAAAAGAAAAATCTTTTCAGATGTCGCAATAAAAAGTTAATTAAGTTAAGCGAGATCACAAAACTGAACCGTAGCAGGATATGTTGTAAAATAAATTACCCATTATGTTCTGAGTTGTTCGTATAAATAAAATACTGTTGTTTTCCAGTTAAGGTAATGTAGGAAAAGTTACCAAGGAAATTGTCTATTTATTTTCGAAAAAGGACGATGCCTCTTGTAGAAACTAGTATCAAAAATCTGTCTATGATTGAAAGTACCTACTTGAAATAGTGAGAAAATGATGCTTCATTTCCTTTTGTTTCGATTAATAAATTGAATATTTACAAAAATAAGCAAGAGTGTAAGAATATCATATGCAAGTTAATAAATTTAACATAGAAAAGATACACTAATAAATATAAATAAAATAGCAAAAAAATATTTGCTGTTGAAAAGGGGTCTCGTGGAATTGAAAAAATTAAGCCACGCCACCCTCTGCGATTGAAAAGGGTTAATAAATAAAATAATCCCTTAAATAATTTTATTTAAAAATATCATATGCTATTTGAGTTATTTTGGAGAAAGGAAAGAATTTATTTAAATACAGTGGATTCCGAATCTTACAGGATAAGTAAAATGAAAACTACAAATTTACATCCAAACAGTCGCATCGATTATGACTTGTTACTTGCTTACGCCAAACTTTACTTTCCCAGATCAAGAAATAGGAAAGGAAGAATAAAATTACTATGGCATACAAGTATATTTTAAGATAGGAAAAGATAAAATAAAATATTTGAAGTAGGTACTCTATATGGTGCCGTAGGTTATTATTAGCTTAAAATTCGAATGATGATCGATGAATATTTGACACGTAATGTCTCAAATTCAAATTGAAAGCGGAGGACAGAGTGTCTTGGCTCTGAGTTATCTCTACGTACCCAGCTATATCCGGAATAAAACGTAAGCCAAAAAAAAACATGTGAACGTAAATTTAACTTTACTTTTTTAACAACAATCAAACAATCAAATTTAAAATGGTCTAGTGAACTTTAGCCATAACGAAAGTATGTTAAAGTCGACAAAATAGTTATTTTAACAAAAATTGTTATTTTTTTAAACAAGTGGTTCGTTTAATTAATATTACTTTGATGTTAAATTTATTCAAAATTATTTATTAATTCTTTTAAAACTATTTCTAAGTAAAGTATAACTTATAATGTTTCCAACGAGATAAATATTTTCATTATTTAAATTTATTCACAAATTAGAAATTTAAGATCGGGGCACGTCAGAGGTAAAATACCCCTATATCCCTACCCCGTATTGTTCGTTCAAAGGCAAATATGTTTCTAGGTAATTTTTTTTATCTATTTATAATATGTATGGGCCGTTTTGATCGATGACTGGTTGCTGATTTTATCTGTGACAGGTCGTCCAGAGCGAACCTAATCTTTCACACTAAAATTTCCAGACAGATCAAACGCTTGAACCATATTTGTGCTACTCTTATTGATACCGTATTAGGTCCATATACCGCACAAATTATTCGCGGCGTTCGTCGCATTTTTAACTCTTTTGTCATAAAATTTTAAACAGTACCGAATTTCTTCATCACATATGTTCATATTGCTTGCTTAAAAATAACATAAAAATTGCAGGAACTAGTTTTTTTTATTATTAGTTATATTTAATGGTATTTAAACCAGCTAGTTACATTCAGTACAGCCAAAGAGGTTTGATTACTAATAATACATTCAATATACGAAAATACTTTTGCCCCGACCTATTATTTATTTCATTTGCCATTTACGTAGCAATGTAGCCCGTAGCTTACAATAATTTGTAATAAATAAGTGTGAAATTTAGCACTCTCGGCTTTCGTGAATAATTTATTGTGCTCTAGTAGTTTTAGAGGCAGGTCGTGGCGCAGCGGCACTAGGTGTGACTGCAAAACCGACTGGTTGTGGGTTCGATCCCCACTCGAGGAGATGAAATATTTACTTAAATTCATATTTCCATTTCTTCGCTCTGGTGCCGAAGTTAAGCGCGGCGTTGAGTTCTGCCACTCAACACGCAATGCCTCCAGAATCCGGCAGAAAGTGGGGAACGGAGTGTCTTAACACTAGGTTCCCTCTGCCTACCCTGCTGTGTGCGGGATACAGCGTGAAGCTAATTTAATTTTTTTTTAGTAGTTTTAGCATTCTACTGCAAACTGAGACTTAGAAAACTTAGTAAAAAAATAAGCATAATATAAAACTTCACAAAACATTGGAAAAAAATATAAAAGGTAATAGAATATTTATGGTTGTTTTAATATATTTTTGTGGCCGATAAAAGAAACACAAGCGTGTGAACGCGACAGGTTGTGGAAACTAAATATTTATATAATATGTTCAATTCTTCGAGGCAAAACGCGGCGTTGAGTACCATCACTTACCACACGAAGCGTCCGACATTCGGCAGTGAGAAAGAAGCGGAATCTAGTTATACTAGGCTCCTTCTGACTACCATGCTAGATGCGGGATATACCGTGAAACTGAAAAATACCATTGTATATTGATCTATTTTTTCATTTAAGATAATGTTACAGAAAAGAAAATAGATCGGGAATAATAATATCGTGAACCTAAAGAAAAATAAATTAATAAATTAAAGTTATTACCTCATTTTTCTTTTAAAAAATAATTATTTTTATAACATCCCTATTTATTAAAACGACGTAACAACAACCACTAATCTATTGCCAGGCGTAACCTATACATATATGTATATATATGTGTGTACTCATTAAAATCTTATGCCCTAGTACTCTTTCCCACATATTGTAGAATGTAAAATCCGTTAGGCACAATGCTTTGACCTGAATTTAGAACATTATACCAAGTTTTCATAAATGAGGCAGCTAAGCCCGTACTACTTTAGATATTTATTATAATAAATGGTCGGTCTACATTTTGTTTTAAGTGTTACTAATTGTTGATATTAACACATTAAGGCTATATTAGTGTTAAAACACCCAGGTACATTTGGTTTTTAGTCGCTACACTAACACTTTTTAATTTTTATCACAGCGCTTTTCACATTTCCTGGGTGTATCGACACCTATAATTATTATAGTACCCCATTGATTAAACAACGTAAGTGTTTACCTTTTCATTATTTTTATTGAATTACATATGGCCAGTCGTGGCGCAGCGGCACGAACTGTGACTGTAAAACCAACTGCAAAATTAAATATTTATTGAAATTTATATTTCCATTTCTTTTTCAAAGCACGGCGTTGAGTTTCGCCACTCAAAACTAAATGCCTCCAGAATTCGGCGGAAGTGGGGAACGAAGTGAAGATCCCTCTACATACCCTGTTTTATACGGGATACAGCAAAAGCTGATTTATTTTTATTTTATTTATCTGATAAATATTCGTATAGTATAGATCAAGTGGGCGATGCCGCGCAGGTCCGCTACTAATATAATAAGGTTAAGCGGACGAAGCCGAGTTGGTGTCGCTAAGAATACAGGGTGGAAGCGTCAGCGCTCCTTTTACGGAAACAGCATATAGGTTAAAATATTTTAAACCTATACTCAAATAAATTAATTAAGATACCTCAACAGTCTAGACGTAGCATTTCTTTTTTCATTTCACGATGTTTATGGTGTTGATTATGTTGTTTTCAGGTATGGAACCTGTATTTCGTGTGACGCAGTTACGCATAGATACCAATAACGTAAACTCATTGCTACAAAAATACTAAAGGTACAAAAATCTAAGAAGATATATTTAAGTTCCAAAAAATACAATATTTATTTTAAAGATTAAAAAAGTTTGTATAGCTGTTAAAATATATTTGACGCGCCATTTAATGATAAAAAATATTTTTGCGATTTTTTTTAGCGCAAATTACATTTATTTATAAACTTATAAAAATCATTCAATTCAATCAAAAGATTGAGCTCTATTCAAGATAAGTTTTAATTTTAACAAAGCTAATAATCATTTTCTATAATAATAAAATCATTGTTTGTGACTTGACCTTTTCAAACTCCTGCCTTCCCGACATGGAACATGTGCCTGGAGGCTATCTTTGTAATTCTGCTATTCTATTTTTAGCCTACATATTACGATAAACAAAATATTAAATAAATAATATTGTCACGATAAAAGATACCTGAAATAACGTTTTAAGTTAAGATATATATAAATAATACACTGACCGCTTTTAAAGGCCTCTCTCTGATTGGTTGAAATAAGTATTGCTATTTTCAGTTTGTGAATATAATTATGGAACAAGTGGGTGTTTGTGTGTTTTACTGCTTTTGAAATATACGAATTCCATTCTATACATATACAACTTGTGATCAAAAGATAACCAAGTTTTGTAAATGGTATAAATGAATATATTTTCTATGCCTTTACACGTTTCCTATATTTTACGAGATCTCAAAGTGAGAATATGTTTGTAATAAGTTTTTTGCTTACTTATATTTATATTAGTTACCGATTTTTTTCTCAATTTCACACTACCAAGACACTCCAAATTTTGAAACAAAAAATGTTCAAAACGCCGCGCTTTGCCTGGTAGCAGAGCGAAGAAATAAAAATATTAATAAAGAATATTTTTTTTCCGGCAAGCGGGAATATTATAATTTCGAAATATTTTGCTGTTCTTAAGATATAAGTTCCTAGTATTTTTGAGCCTTTGTGATCATATTATCTGTGTGGAATAAAGGTCAACTTTTCGTCGAAAATCACACTTAGATCTTTGGTACTGCTAACGCGTTTTAATAGTAAATCTGCGATAAAGTACTTGGTATTAGTTTTGACATGATTACGAGTGAATGTAATACAATAACTTTTTTCGGCGTTAAGTACCTGTAACCTGTTCTGTTCCGTTTTTTTTGAACCAATTAAATAACCTGAAATCTAAATAAAGAGTATCGAATCTTTTTCTTTTGTCTATAAAGTCTATCTAAATGAGTGAAGTGTAAGCAGCTAAATTTGTCGTTGTTAAACTACCCTTTATAAAACCGTGTTAATGGTCACTCAATCATGTAATGCTATCATAATAGGGTAATGTTATATTGATTTCACTATAATTCAGTTTAATTCTTAATATTGAGAAAGAACACCACAATTAAAATAAAAAAATGTGAATATTTTTGTGTACCTACTTACAACATATTATAATTATTACGCTCGCTGAAGCGAAAGAGACTCTACCTTACATGAAATCACGAATTGCTTTATCTGTAAGAGATTATTTTGCTCTAGTTATATTTTTTTAATGTGAATGGCGATGTGAATTTAAATAAACCCTGAAATATAGCGTAAAGCTATAAAATAAACTAAAATATGCCTTTACGTTCAAATACGTATGTTATTTTCTTTCTTTCTTTAGTGTCTATTATTATTCTTTAAAACAGTGTCTATTATTAGTCTTTAAAAAAGGCAAAGTGTGAGTGGAGAGTCGTCTATAGAGGGTTCCGTACCAATTTCAGAATTAAATAGATCAACGTACAAGTACCATTTATAAAAATTGACAAATACAAGTTGCATACGCCCGTATGCAATGAATTACTTTTATAAGTTCTTAATAGGTTTTAAATAAAAGCCATTTTTAGATTTTTCCTTTATATGTATTGCAAGCTCTAATTAACAATCAAATTCAAAGTCAAATTGCGTAATTAAGGTGCAATTTGATTTTGAATTTGATTGTATGATTAGACTTGATTTTATGGTATACTAAATATCTATGTGTAAAATATCTAACAGGTTTTGATTATACTGTAAATAAAACTAACAAAATTAAATTTGCAGTCGTATGCACTAATTTTATATAACATTATTAACAAATATAAGTTTGTAATGATTTTTTATTATGAAATAACTATAAATTTTCACTATATGCTAACTAAAAAATTGTTAATTTCTTAACTATAGATCCTCGGAGAGTACACTAGGTTTTGATTATTAAAATACAGTAAAAGCAATGCATAAATGTTCGTATCATTTGAATGAGTAGATATAGAAGCTTAAATTTTTCTATGCTCTAAGGGATCTGAATATTTGAAATTGATTTCAGCTTGATGCCTTCACGCGACTTTGAGATCGGACAGGTGGACAACAAAGTGATTCTTATGGAATCAAGAGTTTCGTTTTTCTTCGTATTTAGGGAATCCTAAAAAACTCCACCCCATTCCCCACTTTCCGCCGAATTCTGGAGGAATTGGAGGCATCGCGATATTAATCATTACTTTATATTTGATTGTAAAGCTCTCCAGGTTAACAGAGTTTCATATAAATAGAAATCGATATGACTTTATTTTTAAAAGAAAATAATAAAGACTATTTTATTTCGTACGTTGTTTTTCTAATTGATTTGGGATTTAGATAATTAATTGAATCTACTAGTTCAAATAGTTGTTTAATTGTTTTCGTTCCAGTTTAGAGTTTCGCAATAGAAGTCTATTAGGTATAAGTATAACTCAAAATTAGGAAGTGAAACTCAACCTACTTGTATATTTTTTTTATTTACACAATTTACATATGTACCTATATAAATAGAGATTATTATAATAATTATTAGGCTTAATTAAAAAATAATTTTGATTTTTTTTGTGTAAATGAAAGGCAAATTTTATTGTATTTTCTATTATGAAATCTATTATTTTTTTTTTAATAATTCAATTTACACAGAATAAATTATATAAGTCAAAATAAAAACGTATTATGTTAGTTAAAATAAGGTAAAGTGCGAGTCGGACTCGCCCACCGAGGCTTCTGTAACAATATCAGGATTATAGGTCAACGGGAAGAGTAACTTATAAAAAATACCACGCTTCAAAAATTTACACTTTTCATTAACGATATATCTCTTTCCAGTAAGTACTGATTAACTGACAAGTAAAGCATACCATAGCTCTGTTATGCAGCGTAGAACGTCGCAGCGTAGAACGGGCGATTACATGTAGGCTCTACGGAGAGTGTTGTAGGAACTAAGATAGAATTCGTAGAAAACAAGTTTACATTTCATAGTTCATCTAAATGAAGCCTCGGGCAGCCACTGCGAATAAAATAAAATTCGAAAGCTAATAAATCAAGTGACTACAAATATCCTTTATATCCTGAACATATAAAATTATAACAAATGCGGAAACCCGAAGCAGATATGAAATCTAATCTAATAACTTTTAATTAATTAAGCCGACGATGCCACCTCATTTCCAAGTCTCTCTGTTCAACAGCCAGATTGATTTGCTTTTCTCTGTTAGATATAATCTTATGCATTTAGAAATTCCTATGTATATTTGTACTATTTATTATGAACATTACGATTTTGTCTTATTTCTTCACGCTTTGTTACGCATAGAAAATGTCAAAACTCTCTCCACTTTTCGGAGATGAAATGAAATGTAAACTAATCTATTCTTCTGTATGTGGCGAATTAATCCACGGCTATCGTGCTTAAATTTAGGCGCCACGGCGCTGTACCAGTGCGCCACAATGTTCTCAATTGTTAAATAGAATATTGTATTATTTTTATTATAAAATCCTAAAAACAATTGTTACGTTTCTATTTTATCTTTATTCATTATTTAAACGTCGAACAATGTAACATACGGGAACAAAAGAATGCAATGAAATTGGGGTGAACCTTTAAGAGTGATAGCGAGGTCATGGTTGGATTGTTCGTTGGAATGGTTCAGGCCACCTAAAGGCTTTATGAACCGTGGAGTGGACTTATAGCCTTTTCTTTGTAAGTGGATGACACTTTCAGTAACCTCATATTTCTACGTTGGAGGTCTACAAGTATTTAGACTAAATGTTATTGATAGTTTTGAGTTGTTTCCAAAAAGTTTCGATTTAAGATTTTATTTATTTATCTAACTTGTGCTGAACATAATTACTAATAAAATGTATCAAGCTAAAATTAATTTCAAATATTTAAGTCTATAGAGTACTTCCCAAGGACTAAAGTTATGAAATTTACCACAAAGTACTTACATTCGAAATTAAAAAAATCCGAAAGTAAAAATTTAGAATTATTACCTACAAAAAAAATGAATTTATATTTGTCATTAATTTCATAAAAAATGAGTGCATGCGCAGAAAACTTTAGTTTTTGTATTTTTAATATACGCCACGTAATAAGAACCTATTGTGTATTTCCCGCACACTTACTATCATGAAATTTGGCAAGAAATCTTTCTTCTTGCGATATAAATAAAGGAAAAAATCCGTAAATTCCTAAAATTGCAAAATTTAATTAAAAACTATACAATCCTCAAATTGGTACAGAACCCTCGGTGAGTCTGAACTAACACTTGGTCGGTTTATTTAGACTTAATAATAATGGAAACTTTTTACACAAAAACGCATATAATATTTTTAAACATTTTTAAAGTGTTATTCCACACTTAGGAAAGATTTTTTTCTAAATAAGTACGCATATAATATATTTTTTTGTGAAAAGACATATTTTAGTTTAAATGCAGCTTCACGCTGTGTTCCTAACGGGGTCCTCAAGAAGTTTATTTGAATTCATATCACCATACGCAGTAAAAACTTACGTACTTTGCACCATAACAGATTTAAGGAATACTAGATTATTTATGTCTATCCTGCTATACAATAATAATATAAGCTAATAGAGTGTGAACTATTACATAGAATATCCGAGTTCTAAAATTTGTAAAATTGTGAATAAGCATAAAGAAGAATTACTTAAACTGCATTTAACTATTTGAATCCAAATCCAGTTCACAATCTCACGGATTACAGCATTATAGGAATTTAAATTTACAGGTGCGGACCTGTAATGGAGATAACCATTATTCCTTGCATTTTACATTCCCCCAAAACCGCGTTCACAGCTACAAATTGATATATTAAAACGAACGCTTGTGCTCTACAACTGATTTATACTATATGTGTAAAAAAATTAAATTAAATACTATTATGCGACTGGTTGTGGGTTCGATCCCCACCCACTCAACACATCCCAATGAAATATTTAATATTTTAATTACTTCACTCTGTTGTCGAGGCAAAACGTGGCGTTGAGTTTCACCAATCATCACGCAATGTATCCAGATCTTAACACTAGGCTCCATATCTAGGGTAGACATAGAGCCACATACGGGACATGGACTACATACGGGATGTAGCGTGAAAGTGAAAAAAATACCATATAACAAATGTTCAAAACTTATTTATTCACTTAGAAATCTATACACATTTTTCCATTACCTTGTAAGAATAATTTTAATTGATATATCTGGAGTATAGAGATAAAAATAAAAATACACTGTATTTAATTTTGTTCAGGAGTTAGCACGTAAGTCACGCTGCATTGCGGATGTGAAGATGTTATATTGTTCGCGGTTACTTTAACTTTTATCCTGTTTTATACGAACCAGTGCTGTGTAATACAAAAATATTATTTAACATTATTTTATTGGAACAAGTGAAAATAAATGTTTAATACATTTATTTTCGAACGCATTCGAGAGCATTGTCAAAAATGTTTTATACTAGTATATTACGTTATACGTACAATATTAAAATAAGGGCAAGGTATGAAAATTATTATGTAATGTAAAAAAATATATGAATGACAGGCATGACTATTATAAGAAAAATATTCAAAAAGGGAAAAAAGTGACGGGCGGTGCCAGATGTTCAAATTTTCAAGATAGAAAGCTGTAAAGTAGTTATTATAGTTTGCTGCTTGATTAATTTTATAATCCAAAAATTAGGTTGAACTTAAAGATTTTTTTTTCTATTCCGCCGAATTCCGAAGACATTGCGTGTTGAGTGACAGAACTCAATGCCACGTTTTGCCTTGACACCAGAGCGAAGAAACGGAAGTATGAATTTAAGTAAATATTTCATCTTCTCGAGTGAGGATCGAACCCACAACCATTCGATTTTACAGTCACACTATGTGTCCCTGCGCCACGACTGGCCTCCTATATAAACATCTTTTAAATTTCTATGAGGCAGGATTAAATACCGTGCCTGCCGGTAAATCCGCCAGTAGTGGTAGAAAAGCATTGTAAGATATAAATTATATTATACTAGCGGACCCGGACGCGGCTTCGCCCGCTTGAACTATACGAATGCTTATTAGATATATTTATAAAATAGTTTTTGAACATATCTAACTAATTTAAATGAAAAAAAATATAAGTAAACGTAATCATATTAAAATATTAATAAAAAAAAATTAAACAAAACCAGCTACATTATTAATTTCATCAAAGTAAAATAAATATTTAAAATTAAATGTTTATTTTACTTTGATGAAATTTGAAAAATTAAAAGATTTAAAATTAAATGTGTTGTGCTATGTTTTTGCAAGTGCATGTGGTTATTTACATAATACTCAAATACAATAAAAAATATTATATTTTTTGTCTCTGTCGGTCTTTCTATTTCCCCGAGCTAATATCCAGAATAACTGAACTAATTTTTATTGGACTTTCAGTGATCGATTTTACTGATTTACCCGGGAAAACTCTTATACACGTTTTCCTTGCGCGCGTACATAGATACTATATGAAATAATTAAAGTCCTTTCTACATTAAATATGATAAGTTTTGCGAGCAATATCAAATAAAATCTCCAAAAACTAAAACTATAATTTATTAAGTGTATAACAACGGTATAGATAACCATCCAACCGAGATGAAATAACCAACAATTCTTTCCTTAAATAATAAATACTTAATTAATATTACGCCGATGCCGCGCAGGGCCGCAACTTACACCACATCAAGAAATTTATGAAAATGTAACTGATCTACTACTCGAATAAGCGAAGAACCAAAGAAAAGTATACATTAATTATAAACAGCAAATAATTACATAAAAATTAACAGTAGTTCTAAAATGTATGAAAATTTACAAAACCGTCAAAGTCATCTGCCCGTTCGCGTCGGTCATACTATGCCGCTCGTAGGCTAGGTAGGTCATTTCGAATCAGTGACATCTCCTTCATTATTTATTAGAATGTTATACAGTGAACTATAATTTCAATCTAGATGAAATGCTAAAAGTGACTATTATATTCATTTTCATATATAACGATCAATATCAAATTATAGAAAATACATACAACAAAAACCCGATAAATATAAAATAAATAAATTAAAATGGTTACTTTTGCTCAACCTTCAGAGATAAACATATACCATCGCGGACTTTTTTAAACATTATTTAAAGAACAATATTTTTGTTAAACATTGTTTTTATGTATCTTATAAGGTTGAGTCGGCGCACGCCATGTATGCGTTAAGTAAGTCCATTTTGGGTGACGTTTTCTTATAACAACAAACTTTGCAAACCGTTGCTTAGCAACGGTCGGTTGTTATTAAGATGGCAGAATAAATTGCCTGTCAAACTAAAAAGTATTTTAATATTTTAGTATATATCGACAATATTACAAATATGAGAAAAAAAAGTAACCTATGTTCATCCGAAGACCCTTAAGTATCTCTTTATGAGTATTTTATCACAATTGAATTAGCGGTTTGGCCCTGATTGCGTAACAGACAGACAGACAGACAGACAGACAGACAGACAGACAGACAGACAGACAGACAGACAGACAGACAGAGTTACTTTCGAATTTATAATATAGGTATGGATTAAGATAAATAAATATTATCAATAGATAGCTGTGATTATTCTAATGATATTTTTTTTTGCTTCACGCTGCATCCCTCACATTTCCTGTAACCTGGGAACTTACTTTTACGACACTCCGTTCCTATCACGACACTTCCGTTCCCCATCTAATAATGTATCTGATATATTGTGATAATATTATATAGTGGAAATAAAAACAGGGATTTCTCCTGTGTGCACATTTGTCAAAACAGTAAAAAAAAAATATATACTTAAAAATATCAAGTTATAAATTTTTTGGAAGTTTGAGAAGGTTTTATCAATACATTTTTTTTATATCCATTTTCCATATTTTAAATTGTAAAGCCAATGAACGACTTTAAATTTAATCTATTAATAGAAGTAGTAAAAGTTTAGTAACATATTCATGCAATTCCGCATTGCAAGAATATATTTAATCACTGGCGGACAGATAGTTTTTTTTTAGATTATTTTTTGAATTGCATACGTTTATATACTTCATTTGAAATTTTTTCTTAAAATTTATATAAGCATTCATAATTTTAATATTTTAAATTTAATTCCTCACTATAAAGTAGCAACTAAATATAGAAAACTATTCATCATTTTAACAAATATCTAGATGTAAGTTTTGAAACCACATTATTATTCATCCCATTATTGAAGTTGTTGTGAATAATAAGTTAAGAAAGCAAGATAGTCTGGAAAGTTTTATACTGCAATTATTCTGGTAAAACGAACAACACTGAGACTCTACTGTCTGTAAGGAAACATAATATAAATTGGGAAAGTATATAAAATTTATACCACGTCTATTATTTTAGTTAGAGGTCAGCTGTGGCCCAGGTTGCGAGTTTGATTCCTACTCGAGGAAATGAAATATTTTCAATATCTCGTCCTGGTAATGAGACAAAATTCTAAAATAGAACTTGTTCTACCAGTGCGAGGAAATTATAATAATTTAACTCATTTATGAAAATAAGTCAAATGGCCTCACGGTGTCTAGTAATATCATAATGTAATTTAAAGTGTTCATAACCAAATATTTCTCTATTCTTTTTTAAAACTATACTAATAAGAATTATGAAAATGCTTCCAATCATGTTATTTTTATTTTAGAAAAATATCAATAATTTTTTTCTATTGATTCCCTCATGACAATGGTAACAATATATGAGTAAATTGAAGCGAATATTGAATATTGTAGTGTAATTGAGTATTTTTGTCATCACCACTTTAAATGAAACCATAGTTTTAACTACTCTATAAAAACCTAATACAATTAAAACTAAAGAGATTTTTCCAAAAATAAAAGTGTAAACCAAGTCAGTGTCCAAAAATAAGTAAACAAAATAATTAATAAAACACAGACACAAACCTATCAAAGCGATAACGCCGCACTCGCCTCATTCGGAAATCGAGTCGTAGGTAATGGCTGCTAATATGCCTTTCTCGTCATAGTATGTTTTTTGAGAATGAAAAGCGGCAGATCGGCAACGCTTAGTAGTATTTTTGTAGTAGTAGGTGTTTACGTTATTGGTCACTGCGCCACACAAAATACAACATGGATAAACATTGTGAATTGAAAAAATAATCCTACGCCTAAATTGTTGAGGTATCTTGATTAAATTTTTTCGGTATAATTTTGAAATTTTTTATCCTATATGCTGCTCTCGTGAAAGGAGCCCAGACGCTTCCATCCTGTATATTATATAATAGAGGGCGCGCGCGGCTTCGCCCGCTTATTAGGAGTGAATTCTAAAAAAACTACGAAACACGTGTTCAATAAAATATTTTTAACAGTCTGAATTTAATTTTTTATAAAAATCGGTGGCAGTTTAAAGATTTTTCCATATAAACTTTCAACCCGTTATTTGAACCCTTAGGGGGTGAATTCTTAAAAACCAAGAAACACGTGTTCAATGAAATATTTTTAAGTCTGCTTTTCAAATTTTATAGAAATCGGTTCAGATTAAATTTTTTTTCCATACAAACTTTCAACCCCTATATCATCCCTTTAGGGTTAAAATTTTTCAAATTCCCTTCTTAGTGGATGTCCAGAATATGAAAATAAACATCTGTCCAAATTTCACGTTTCCACCATCAGCGGTTACGTCTCTGCGTGCGTCTTACCTCAGTCAGTCAGCACAAGTCCTTTTATATATATAGATGATCAGAAAAAAAATCGTCACCTATATATTAAAAATAAAACGAACTCCAACATACCACATAACCCAAAGATTCAAAAGAGCTTACTGTGGACGTCAAAAAAGTAGAAATTAGACTCTTTCCTTTTTATTACGGCTGGTATCGAAAGGCAGTAATTAAATATCCTGACTCGACCACTTTCTCAACTTTTATTACAAATTGATTTAAAGATCGTTGGCCCTTTCAAATTTAGTCTCCTCATTTTTGATATAAACTAATTAATTGAACTGAACAAGGCGAAGACAGTAATTTATTTTTATTTTTTTAAACATCTTTTTTTGTATAGAACTTTTTTATAGGTAAGTATTTTGTTTAGAATACAAGTAGGCAGTCCAATTATATTGGAAATACTGTTAAATAATTTTGAAAATTATAATTTTATCAAAGCTATCGCGAAATTGCAAAATTGTAATTCAGATTAATTTTTATATTTCATAAAATCTGTCCATTTTTTTTCATTGAAAAATTAAATAAATACTACTACTTACTATAGTCCCTCTAGCAGTCCGTCCGTCAGTTAAGACAATTTTCTCAAGACACTCTCCAAGTGGACCTGGATATGAAATTAATTCATATTCAAGTCCACTTGGAAGGAAGTTCCACAAGAACTCCTTGACAAATTAAACTCCTATGTTAACAAAATCAAAAGATACGAGCATTTACTTTTTGTTTTCGCCATAATATGGCGAATACATATTATGTTCTATTAATTGTCCTAGGAATAAGGCAATAAATAAAAACTTACAATACAAGCAAAAGAAAAACTGTAAAATATTAAAAATTGTAAGAATATCGCAACTCATATGTATTTGTAGTTAATTTTATACAAAAATTATGTATACAACTGCAAATTTAAGTTTGTCGACTTTACTAAGTGTACTTCCCATTGACATATAACCATAAAATTGGTAGGAGAACCTCGATGGGCAAGCCCAACTCGCACTTGATTAATTTTTAAGTTTACTTGGTTAAAGTTAAATTTCAATAGCTAGTAGCAGGAGATGGAAAAGATTATTTTCATTTCTTCAAAATCGGAGAGAATGTGAAAACATTGGTAAAAGTAATATATAGAATACAGACTCGATATCTTCAGCAGCAGGAAGAAGCCGTTATGGCACAGAAACATAAGAGTGTTACTGTAACGCGATAGTTGTGGGTTCGATCTCTACGCGGGGGAATGATTTATTATATATTTTTTATTTCTTCGCTCAGGCATCAAGGCAATAATAGCTCAGCCTTGAAATCCGCCACTCAACACGCAATGCCTCGAAAAATTAGGCGGAAAGTGAGCAATGGAGTTTCATAACACTATGCCTTGCCTCTGTTTAAACGTACTATATGTTTTAAACGCACAATAATATATTATTCTTGGTCTACAGAGACTAACGTGCCCCGCTTACGCATTATTTTTAAATTATCACCAGTTTATAAAAATATTGATGTTAAGATTTTATCGTCGAGGCAGTAAATTTAATATCTAAGACTAGAGGGCGCGCGCGGCTTCGCCCGCTTATTAGGAGTGAATTCTAAAAAAATCACGAAACACGTGTTCAATAAAATAATTTTAACAGTCTGAATTTTACATTTTTATAAAAATCGGTGGCAATTTAAAGATTTTTCCATATAAACTTTCAACCCCTTATTTGAACCCTTAGGGGGTGAATTCTTAAAAACCATGAAACACGTGTTCAATGAAATATTTTTAAGAGTCTGAATTTCAAATTTTATAAAAATCGGTACAGATTAAAAAAAAATTCCATACAAACTTCCAACCCCTATTTCATCCCTTTAGGGTTAAAATTTTTCAAATTCCATTCTTAGTGGATGTCCAGAATATGAAAATAAACATCTGCCCAAATTTCACGTTTCTACCATCAGCGGTTACGGCTCTGCGTGCGTCTTACCTCAGTCAGTCAGCACAAGTCCTTTAATATATATAGATTAGGTATAGTGGGAACTTCGAGCATCATTTATACGTCCACTTGAGCTCATCGTAATCGTAAAACAGAAAACATAAAATATTAAATAACGGTCATTAGGATTAGATTAAGAAATTTTTTACTAAAAAAAACAGTATTTTCTCTGTATGCCGCACACAGCAGCGTAGGCAAGGGGAGCCTAGTGTTAAGACACTCCGTTCGCCACTTTCCACCGCGCTTTGCCTCGACACCAGAGCGAAGGAGTGAAAATATAAATGTAAATAAATATTTCATATCCTCGAGTTAGCATCAAACCTACAATCAGTCGATTTTACAGTCACACTTTGTGTGCGCCACGTCTGGCCTCACTTTTATTAATAGCTTGTAACTTTTACGAATGGCTTCCTAATTTTATGTATAACACTTTATTTCCATACATATAATTTAAAAAACTTATAAATTACAAGGTTAAATTGCGACGAATAAATATTACTATTAGTTGGATTGTAGAATTTAATTATATTTGATGTTCCGGAGCTAGATTTAACAATATGAAAAGACGATCGTCACAGAGTGATATAACATAGGTAGGTATACCTACCAGTAGTTTCTCACTCTTCCTCCAACAATTTTTTAATGGAGTAATCGTGGAGTAGGTTTAGCTAAATAAAATACTACTTAATCTTAAACAATTATATATAAACAATAAAAAATTCAAGTTTATTAAAATTGAAAAGCTGCTAGGTTCCCTCTGCCTACCCTGCTGTGTGCGGGATACAGCGTGAAGCTGATTTATTTTTATTTAAAAAGTTACATTTAACACAATGTACATCTGAGAACGTATGGCTTAGTTATCAGAACGCTTGGACGATTTCCAAGAGGCACGAGTTCAAATACCGCTACGTTCAAAATTTGAGTTTGAGTCACAGGTCATGTACAGAGTTGGCTGGGACCCGATGCGATACATATAAATTAATTTTTAACAAAAAAAATCGACTTCAAACAACGAATTAAAAAGCAAAAAATATTTTGACATAAAGTTATACATACTTTAATTTTGTTAAACAAAAATAATTAAAAAAAGATTTCATAAACTTAAGGTCGGTGTCAAGTAAAACAAACAGACAGACAGACAAATCGACCGAGTTTTACTATATTCTTAAATGCCTATAATAACAATTTTTATAATATAAGTCTCATGGAAGGACAACGATGAGGTATTTTTGAGTTTGAGTAATTTTATTTTAAGTATCGGTAAGTTGTTTTTTTTTTCAAATATTCAATTGAATATTCTTATAATTATATTCAGAATTGCGAAAATGCAACTTAAGATTTGAAAAATTTTCACATTACAAATCTTTACTGCTTTATAAACATACATATATACAAATAAATAATTAAGTACTTTAAGCGGGCGAAGCCGCGAGAATGTCGCCAGTTATTAGTACCATTACATAGCGTTCACGTTGCTTATCGTTGTCATTGATGTACATATTTGTTAGATATGCCGAATAAGCTATGTAATGTGCAAAAAAAATATCTAATCATAGTTTTAACAACTTATTTTATTATCCCGTATGGTCTAGTGGCTAGGATACCTGGCTTTCACCCAGGAGGCTCGGGTTCGATTCCCGGTACGGGAATGACATTTTATTTTTTAAATTTTTTGACTTCATCTTTAATTAACGTAATAAATCAGCCGTAACAAAACAATTAAATAATGCTGATGTTGCTGAAATACTACATAGAACTAGAGAGCGGGAGAGCCTAGTAACTAGGCAGTCCGTTCCCCACTTTTCATCCGAATCCGAGATATCGCGTGTTGAATTGTGAAACTCAACGCCGTGTTTTATTTTACCACATCGCGAAAAAAGAAAATTATTCCCCCGAATAAGAATCGAGTCCGCCATCCATCGCAATTACAATCAGAAGCAGCACACTGAGTGACGATGACTTGTTTTTATTTATAAGTATCATAAAAATAATTGTACCTAATTTTTTTTTGTATTTCAACAGCACTTTACAATTAAAAATAATAACTTGAAAACTTATAATTGAAAAGAATGGAACCAAAACAATACGTTGAATAAAATGTCCCGTTTCGTCCTGTTAATTACTTCGATCAATTGCTAATAGGTTTGATCGGTACTTAGAGCGCTGAGATATTTGTTCAGTTGTTACCTTCGGTTTAATTTGTATTTTCTAATTAACTATATTTCCACTACACCATAATAAGAGAGGCCGGTCGTGGCGCAGCGGCACGAGGTGTGACTGCAAAACCGACTGGTTGTGGGTTCGAATCCCACTCGAGGAGATGAAATATTTATTTAAATTTATATTTCCATTTCTTCGCTCTGGTGCCGAGGTTAAGCGCGGCGTTGAGTTCTGCCACTCAACACGCAATGCCTCCAGAATTCGGCAGAAAGTGGGGAACGGAGTGTCTTAACACTAGGTTCCCTCTGCCTACCCTGCTGTGTGCGGGATACAGCGTGAAGCTAATTTAATTTAATTTTATTTTTTTCATAATAAGACATTTAATTTAAGCAAGTCAAGTTCGACCGCAGACAGACAGTCTAATACACTGTTAGATTATTATACTACACCAATAACCACAAATAGATAAAGTTAGTGAGTACGGTACTTCGTTTTCATTTAAATTATGTTTGATATTATATAATTATTATTTTCACGAGGTCAGTCGTGGCGCAGGGGCACAAAGTGTGACTGTAAAACCGACTAGTTCTGGGTTCGATCCCCACTCGAGGAGATGAAATATTTACTTAAATTTATATTTCCGTTTTTTCGATCTCTGGTGTCGAGGACAAGCGCGGCGTTGAGTTCTGCCACTTAACATGCAATGCCTCCAGAATTTGGCAGAAAGTGGGGAACGTAGTGTATTAACACTAGGTTCCCTCTGCCTACCCTGCCTGCGGGGATATAGCGTGAAGCTGATTTATTTTATTTATTATTTTTAAGGTAGTGAACTCATGGCTTCCACGAATAACGAAGTTAATAAGACCATTTGATTATTGTTTCGGTTGCTATTTACAATTAAGATTTCCGGGAGACCAAGTTATTTATGCTAAGAAATATTATTATTATTATATCACAACAAAATTGTGCTATAATAAATATAAAAGAGACATAAAGCCCATTTTCCTTTTATCTTTCAAATATAAATCAATATGAATGTAAGTGAGACGTTTTCTGTAAAAAATCTCTTTGAAATGGGTTTAACTTTCAGCCTTTGATCGTGTAATTCAAACTTTACTAAATTAAAACCAAGTTCCAAGATAGATGGAATTAAAACTTTAATATGACATAAATTATGAAGTCCGAAGCTAACATTTTGAATAGAGATATACCGGTATAATTCTTGAAGTCAATAATTAAATAACTATATTTATAGGTAATAGTACTAAAGATATATCTAGTACTAGAGGGCGCGCGCGGCTTCGCCCGCTTATTAAGAGTGAATTCTAAAAAAACCACAAAACACGTGTTCAACAAAATATTTTTAACAGTCTGAATTTAATTTTTTATAAAAATCGGTGGCAATTTAAAGATTTTTCCATATAAACTTTTTAACCCCTTATTTGAACCCTAAGGGGGTGAATTTTTAAAAACCATGAAACACGTGTTCAATGAAACATTTTTAAGAGTCTGAATTTCAAATTTTATAAAAATCGGTGCAGATTAAATTTTTTTACCATACAAACTTTCAACCCCTATTTCATCCCTTTAGGGTTAAATTTTTTCAAATTCCCTTCTTAGTGGATGTCCAGAATATGAAAATAAACATCTGCCCAAATTTCACGTTTCTACCATCAGCGGTGACGGCTCTGCGTGCGTCTTACCTCAGTTAGTCAGCACAAGTCCAGTTTCATTCAGTATATGCGATATGTTTTATTTCACGTGGTTTTGTGTTTATTATATTATTTATTAATATTTTTTTAATATGAAAAATGCACGCTATAAATTCTAAGATAAATAAAATGTATGTCATCATCCTTTCATCAACGACATTGAATATAATAATAATAACAAAAACATACGAGGCACAAGGACACAAGCCTATAACTGTAAACCTGACAGGTTGTGGATTCGAAATTATATATTAAATATTTTCAATTTCTCACTCTGGTAATGAAGCAAAGCGCGAAGCAATGCCATCAAATGCTGGAATTCGGAAAAATGGGGTAAAGAGGAGGAAGTGTCTCGATGAAAACGAAAAAAAAACAAAAATATAAAAAATATACCCAACATATATGGTTTTACGATTTATATGATTTACTCAAAATTGCCTTCAAAAAATCATTACTAGTATAAACATAATTGGTATGATCATTTTAAACATATTTTATTATAAAGACCTCTGTTTGCACATAAACCCACAATTTGACATTTCATTTGATGAAAGTAAGACAGTAGGTTTAACGCAAAAACATATCTTACTGAAAATACAGTATAATAATTAATTTACTTTATAGTTTGATATGCTTGGACCATAACATAAGAATTAATATAAGTATATTTAGTATGTACCATACATATAGGTTTTAAAGATTATCTCTTGGGCCACCGCCCAAAACCGAGCTTACGCTATTATGCTGATTTTCCGAAATTGCCCGGTAACAGGGGCGAAGCTTATTTGTTCGCAAATCTCGATTAAGGCAAACCGTGTCGAACCGGCTCTGTCAATAAGAAAGTTAAAGGTTCGAAATTTAACGCTATTTCTATCGAAGTCTTAAACACCTTTGTTTATTTCATGTCATTTAAAAAATAAAAAAATAAATAAATCAGCTTCACGCTGTATCCCGCACACAGCAGGGTAGGCAGAGGGAACCTAGTGTTAAGACACTCCGTTGCCCACTTTCTGCCGAATTCTGGAGGCATTGCGTGTCGAGTGGCAGAACTCAACGCCGCGCTTAACCTCGACACCAGAGCGAAGAAATGGAAATATAAATTTAAGTAAATATTTCATCTCCTCGAGTGGGGATCGAACCCACAACCAGTCGGTTTTACAGTCACACTTCGTGCCGTTGCGCCACGACTGGCCTCATGTCATTGAAATATTAAATATATATTTAATTATACTATTAATATACCTAACATTTAAAATATATTCAATCTGATGATCAACAATAAATTGGGAGTAACAACCAGTTGTTATCTGTAAATGTATTACCGTTCATACTTTTCCGTACTCAGCATAAACCTTACTTATAAAATGAACAATGGCTTTGTAAAATTATGACCTCCTTTGTTGTTATTTTAATAATTAAAGGCGTCGCGATTTTGACGGGGTTCACGCTTAACCGGTTTAATTCTGGATTTTGTATAGTCTTTACATGAAGGCTGTTGTTTAATTATGTTTTACTAATCCTTTTATGTCATAGAAATATTATTCTGCTGTATTACTGCTGGTAACGTATGAAAATAGTTATTTTTATAATATTAAGTATACATATATGATATTTTGTGTTGAGTGACGTAACTCAAAGCCGAGTTTTTTCCTTGGTGACAGAGCGAAGAAATAAAAATATTAATAAACAATAATTCATTCCCCCGAGTGGGGATCGAACCCACAACCGTCTCGTTATAGTCACACCCTTGTACCTCTGCGCCACGGCAGCCTAAAGTAAGTTTCTCTATTCTCTCGTCTATTTTTATTTTTCAAGAATTTTGAATAAAATAATTTCTCACCAGATTTCTCTTATGTACTAGTACCTGTAGCATATCAATTTCCTATACATTGTTACTGTCAAAGCTTTGAAATTAGTTAATAATATTTGTCGGACCTTAACACTCAAAGACAACTCTCGAACGTCAACTGAGTCACTCGTCCGAGCTCAGATCGAGTTTCGAGATGCTGCAGCCCCAACCCAGTTAACGAACTTATCAAAGAGATGTTTTAATTACGCGAATCGTCAGTTACATGATTCGACCAAGACGGCTAGTTTTGTTTTTTTTTTTCAATTTTTTTATTAAAAGTTAAATATTTTTAAATAGAGGCCAGTCGTGGCGCAACGGCATAAAGTGTGACTGTAAACCTGACTGGTTGTGGGTTCGATCCCCAATCGAGGAGATGAAATATTTACTTCAATTTATATTTCCATTTCTTCGCACTGGTGTCGAGGCAAAGCGCGGCGTTGAGTTCTGCCACTCAACACGCAATGCCTCCAGAATTCGGCAGAAAGTGGGGAACGGAGTGTCTTAAGACTAGGTTCTCTCTGCCTACCCTGCTGTGTGCGGGATACAGCGTGAAGCTGATTTATTTATTTTTAAATAGTTTTATAGAATTACAAAGCGATTTAGCTACGAAGATATTTTTTAAATTTTTATATAGGTGACCGATTATGATTACATAAAAAAATGTTATACTACAAAATCATAATACGTCTTAAGAAATAAAAGAAATTAGACATTGCGTTTGTTGCAATAAACCTCAGAGCGGAAAAATGTTTATTATTTAAAAATCATCTTTTACCCGAGTGGATATCGAACCCGCTACCGTAAATTTTACAATCATATGCTGTACTGTTTTAAATAGATAAGATAAGATAAAATATTTTAATTACTACAAGAAAGCTAATGCTTACCTACGCATTACCACGTTTACTTTGAGATTCAATAATCTGCCAATTAGTGTTCTGTTGATGACTAAAACATATTAATTCTGTTCCAGTAAGTATTATTATAGTCTAGTCGTGGGGGTGGGGGTCGAAATCACAACCACTCGCGTTTACAGTCATACACTTAAGTGCATATCAATATACACATGACTGGCCTCACAATAGAGTCCAGTCGTGGCGCAGGGGCACAAAGTGTGACTGTAAAACCGACTGGTTGTGGGTTCAAGCCCCACTCGAGGAGATGAAATATTTACTTAAATTTATATTTCCATATCCTTGGCTCTGGTGTCGAGGCAAAGCGCGGCGTTGAGTTCTGCCACTTAACACGCAATGCCTCCACAATTCGGTAGAAAGTGGGGGACGTAGTGTCTTAACACTAGGTTCCCTCTGTGTGCGAGATACAGCGTGAAGCTGTTTTTTTTTTTAATATACACATAAGTCCTTCAAATAAGTGCATACCATGTGGCATCAAAGTTAAAAAGAATTGTTGACATGAAACAGTTAACAATAAGAGAAAACAAAAGTAAAAGATAGATAAACATCTGACTGAATGTTTCCAAGGCCGTGATATCTACTCGTACATGAAACCTAATTTAATTTTAATGACCGGAAGATACGATACAATCTCGCCCGATTTACTTGAGCTATGGTTGTTATCTCAGCGAGGCATTTTGAATAATTTTCAGACTTCCTTTTGAATTTCAAAAGCATTTAGGCCATGTCGTTTTCTGTTTTATTGAAATAACTTTAACTAGTTCAAGTTTTGTTATTAAATAATATTTAAATATAATAATAAAGTGCTCGTTCAATGACTATAATAAAAATAAAGAGTAAAATTTTATTACTACTACGGCGTTAAGTTCCGGCACTCAGCACGCAACGACGCGAATTCGATCGGAAAGTTTATATCGGAGTGTCTTGATTGTCTACCCTATCCTGCATATAAAAATATAGAATAGAAAAGAATATATATTCCTATCGAATATAATTATATTTTTGAGTTCGATGCTCGAGACAAAGCGCGGCGTTCAGTTCCGCCACTCAACAAGCAAGCCTCCAGAATTCGGTGGAAAATGGAGAACGGAGTGTCTTAGCACTAGGTTTCCTCTGCCCTACCCTACCCTGCTGTGTGCGTGATACTGCGTGAAGCTGATTTCAATAAGCCTGAGACATCTTTATAAAACATTCTAACAATGAACGTCTGTTAATCAATTCTATATTTTGAGCGTGACTATAAAATTAAAAATATTTGCGATTCTTTCGTTGAGCTTTTCCTTAGTTGTTATATATTTTTTCCTAGAAATAAACAAAATCTTAGTGATGTGAGTATATGATAAGGTTTTATTTATTTAATTATATTCTTAAATAATATTATTACAAATATAAGGAATTAATTGCCTCTGCATTGCATAGTATGTAAGATTTTATTAATTAAAGTAGTAGGTATATCGTGATTGAAAAGTGTAAACTTACGTATGATGAAGAACTATCGCGTGCAGATAGACCATTCGACTTTTTTTCCAATTTTCACTTTCCAATTTCTTTTGTTAAAATTAATCAATCTAAAAATATCTTTTTTTGAATTCAGACTAGATGATAAGAAACAATAGTTTCAATAATTTCTAGTTTAATGTTAAAAATTTTTAACTATAGATAAAATACAACTAGTTACCAGTCACTTGATGCTTATAAAGATTTTTTTTTAATATTTTTTTATACGTATACTTCTTATTATATAGTCAACTGGCATGTTCAAGGACCATAATAAAATATTTGAATAATCGACAGCAAGAGCAAGTACTCCTAGCTCGTATGTTTCTATTGATTTTCCAACAGTTTCATTAGAGTTCATTACAGCTACCGTACATTTCGCCAGGGCTGCCACACGCTATGTAAATTACCTCTATCCAAGTAGGTCAATCGCGATGAGGGATCGTAAAGAGATTATACTTTGCGTGGGCTACGTGGATATAGTTGCTAAATTGTTTCGAAGACATTATTAATTTTGTATTGTTTTATATAAAAATATTGTAGGTTATGGTTGTTATTTTGATATTTTTAAGATCACAAGCGTAAAGGCGACAGGTTGTAGGTTCGATTCCCACTCGTGGTGTATACTTATTATTTTTTATTTTCTCGCTCTGGTATCGTGGCAAAGCTTAGAGTTCCGCTACTCATCACGCAATGCCCCTAAAATTTGTCGCAAAGTGGTGATCTGAAATGTCTTAATGCGATCGGAGTGTCTTAACTTAGGTCCTTGATGCGTATATGACAATTAAAAGTCACTAAAATAAAAAAAAACAAATGAAATTAAAAATTAAGAAAAATGAACTTAGTTTAAAAAACAATGAATTTAATATTATAGTTTAAGTCCAAAGCCAAGTAAGAACAAAGATAACTTATTTACACGAGATATGGCCGTGATAAATTAAAATTACAGAACGTGGTCGTTATTCACGCAGTAATTCTCCCTCTTGACAAGGAAAGTGGGATTTATACAAACCCACATAGCTTAAATTAAACGTGCCCTTCATTTTAGATATTTTCTTATTGTTTAATGTTGTATTTGTAATTTTTTTCTAGACCTCTACATAAACCACCATTATATAAGAAATGTTACAGTGTAGGTACTCGCATGTGGCAGGATAGGCAGTTGATTAAACTAGTTTTAAGATACTTACACTTAATTTATACCAATGATGAAACTCAACACCGCGCTTTTTCATATTACTAGAGCGAAGAAAAAAAACCCTCTAATAGAAATCAAATCTACAAATGTAACGTTGACAGACGCTTTGCAGCTGCGCCATGACGGCCTTTCATCTTAATAAGATGATTAAAAATTCTAGTTCAAATCCGGAGAATATTTATTATTTATACTTACTTATTACGTAGAGCAAGTGCTCATGCAGTTAGCATGTTATCCTCATGATTAAATAAATTATAAAAAAAATCTTTAATGGATGGAATGTGGACATTGCAGTGACTATTTAACTTTTCTACTTGGGACACTCGCGGATATTTTTATTGATATAAATACCTATTTTTGCCTTTAAAAAATAGTTAATTAAAAAAGCATAAATAAAACAAAAAGACCGTAGTGGCATAGCGGCCAGCCCCTGACAGCAAACGCAACGGGTTTGAATTAGTGTATTTATTTCTGGCTTTGGTTATAAAATAAAGCGTGGCGTTGAGCTCTATCACTCAATAAGCATCGTCTTGAAAATTAACCTAAATGTAGAGAACGGAGATTATTTACTCTAGATAACCTCTGCCTACCGTGCTATACGGTTAAAAAGCTTGAAGTTGTCTTTTTTTTTGTAAAACAAAAAAGATACAAATGAATTTATAGGAATATATTAACAAATTAAATAAAATATCCATGTTTTGAATTTCGTAACCAACTTGTGTGTTGTATTTTTTACATAACTTTATAATTTAAAATAATATCAAAAATTTAAAATTCTGATTGAATAATTGTATTAAGCTACGTTTATTTGTTTTAAATTAATTATTCCTGAGGTGTGCAAGCCAAATGTGAAATTTCATTCCGATTAATTTAACAATTATACAAAATAACTTACCACTATAATAATTTTACAATAATATATAATGTTGTTTATGTAAGAGGCCAGTAGTGGAGCAGGAGTACAGGCGTGTGCTGTAAATGCGGCTAGGTTCGATTCCTACTCGAGGAAATAAAATATTTAATAAGTATTTTAATTTTTCGAAAAAGGGCGGCGTTAAATTGCGCCACACGCAATGCCTCACAAAATCAACGTTAACGGATAACGGACGGAACCGATTAACACTAGGTTTGCTCTACCTATCTTCACAGATCCCGAATATAGCGCGAAGATAAATAATACATATAACTTCTAATATACTTCATATTTATTCAAACGAATACAAAAAGACCAAAAGTAAGAACTTAAATAACATGAAATAAATAAAGGTGTTTAAGACTTCGATAGGAATAGCTTTAAATTCCGAATCTTCAACTTTTTTATTTACAGAGCTGGTTCAACTCGATTTGCCTTAATCAAGTTTGGTGGACAAAAAAGTTTCGCCCCTGTTCCCGGGTAATTTGGAAAATCCGCATAATAGCGGAAGCTCAGTCTTGGGCGTTGGTCCAAGAGATTATCTTTAAAATCTATATATAGGGTACATACTTAATATATATTAATGACTTAATTCTTATGTTACGGTCCAAGCACATCTATTTTTAGATTTTTTTTAATTGTTAAACCTTAAACTGTCTTACTTTCACCAAATGAATTAACAAATTGTGAGTACATGTGCAAACAAAGGTATTTATAATAAATTACGTTTGAAACGATCATACAAATTATAAATATAATGGTAATGAATTTTTGAAGGTAATTTTGAGTAAAATCATGTATGCTGGGTATATTTTTTATTTTGAGAAACTTCCTTTCCCCATTTTCCGCTGAATTCTGGAGGCATTACATAAATATTAAATATTTAATTTCATCAGGATAAAAGTAGTAATCGAATCCACAACCTGTCAGGTTTACAGTCGCACGCTTGTGTCCTTGTGCCATGATTGGCCTTGTATGTTTTTGGTATAATCCCCTACATTAATATATTCAATAATGTTTCTTAGCTTATATTCTTATAATTTAGCCCGTACATTTCTCATGTTAAAATAATCACACAAAACCACGTGAATAATACATATCGAATATACAAAATGAATTGGAGCCTATGTTAAGAATACACCTTTGGTTTAATTTGTATTTTCTAATTAATTATATTTCCACCACTTCATAATAAGACATTTCACAAGTCAAGTTCGACCGCAGACAGACAGTCTAATACACTGTTAGGTTATTAGACTACACCAATAACCACAAACAGGTAACGTTAGTAAGTGAGGTACTTTGTTTTCACTCAAATGGAGTTTGATATTATATAATTATTATTTTCAAGGTCGGTAGTTGAACTCATGGCTTCCACGAATAAGTTAATAAGAACATTGGATTATTAAAATTTAATTACCGCTGTAAACGTAACGGCGAATTAACCTGTTTTTCTAGATAAGCAAATACTGAATAAAGAGAATTATGAAAAGTGACTCATTAAATGAAAATATAAATTTTAATAAATATTTCATATCCTCGAGTGGGGATCGAACCTGCAACCAGTCGCGTTTTAAGTCACGTACTGTATCTTTGCTGCAGGACTGCTCTCTACTATTTTTTGTACATACATATATATATATAAAATACAGCTAGTTACCAGTCATCAGCTTCACGCTGTTTTGTGAAGACATCCCGTTCCTCACTTTCTCCCGAATTCTAGAGGCATTGCGTGTTACTAGTCACTTGATGTTTATAAAGAAGTTTTTAAATATTTTTTTTATACATGTACCTTCTCATTATACAGTCAACTGGCATGTTCAAGGACCATAATAAATATATATATATATATATATATATATATATATATATATATATATATATATATATATATATATATTGTACAAAAAATAGTAGAGAGCAGTCCTGCAGCAAAGATACAGTACGTGACTTAAAACGCGACTGGTTGCAGGTTCGATCCCCACTCGAGGATATGAAATATTTATTAAAATTTATATTTTCATTTAATGAGTCACTTTTCATAATTCTCTTTATTCAGTATTTGCTTATCTAGA
>JAATLQ010036310.1:0-37111 GCA_013421005.1 Heliconius erato x Heliconius himera | reverse complement strand
TGGCGAGCTGTTGGGGAGTGGCGACCCCACGGACCTGAGTCCTCCGGAGGGGATTGTAATCTATCCCCCGCCTCTGGCTTGCCTTTATTGGCCGGCAGAGTGGAGCGCAAGAGCTATATGCTCGAAAGGGTGGAAGTGCTCAATCTGCGTAATAGCGGGGAAACCCGCTCATGAGCTCCTCGTGATGGTGAAACCGGTGCACACCTCTCTACACCCTTAGCCGACCACGCCGATGTTGCGCCCAAGGCACTACGCCGCTTTGTGGGGGCCCATCTAGTGGGAGGCGAGTAACCGTCCGCCAACCATTCAATTTGAGACTATTGCAAAGGCGGACGTCCGTTAGTCTCACTCAATAGCCCAGTAGCCAGTCCATCCAAATTCCATTCCATAGTCCTAGTTTAGATTTCCACATTTTCCATAGTTCCTACGCATTAACCGGCGACCATCTCTGGGCAATTACCTATGGTTACCCAGAGATGGAACCCGGCTATTGCGTCACAGTAAAATATTTTTATATTCTCTAAGGGGCCTCTACGTGTTGGACCTGTGTCCCTACGCAAGCCTTGCAAAGGACCGGGTTCTTTTGAACCCGTGAACTATAAAAGAGAAACATAATAATAATAATAACTCTTTATTGTACACCCAAGAAATGATACAGAAATACAATAAAAACAAAATATAAACGTACAAAAGGCGGCCTTATTGCTTAATAGCAATCTCTGCCAGGCAACCTTAAGGCAGACAGTGACAGACCGATAGTGTACATAGTAACAGCAAAATAATACGTGATTAAGCGACCAATGTCGTCGATATACTAAAAGACTGCCGTTTCGTCTATTGGCTGAATTATAGGTAGTATCCGACCGAAACAAGGCTTTCAGTCGAAATTGAAACCGAAACTGAACTCTTTCCTTTGGTCTGAATTCCGGCCGAAACCAAAACTGAGACATTTAAGATAAATTGAAAAAGGCTATAAAAGAAGTGGTTTTTACCACATATGCGCACGATTCGAAGTTTTACCGTTTACGAGATACTAGCCGTATAAACATGTTTTTATAAATACATGATAGGTGTAGTTTTGTTCATTAACTTATTGCCAAGTTGGAGGTAATTTCATTATACTTCTGTCACAGAAGCCTCTTTCTTATAGCCAAAAAATAGTACATAATTCCTCGGTCTAAGCTTGCTGTTTCTGGGCGATTGCTTTCTTCGGACGGTCTAAATGTTGACTGTAGAAGTCCCAATTAAGAGTTTGGCCGTAGAAAAGCATAATAGATTATTCCTTGCCAATCCCTCCAAAAACATATGAGATACTAGGCCAGCCAAAACTTTAGTGTCCATGAATGCTGGCTTAGCCGGCATTTATCTACAACTGTTTTCACTTGATGTTCTTGTAAGTGATCCATTTTTTATCACCAGTTACCATCCGCTTAACAAAAAGGGTTATTTGTTTGCGATTCAGCAGCGATTCGAAAATTCAGTCCAAAAGGTTTTTTTTTACGATAATTCGTGTGGTACCCACACCCACTTTTTATAATTCAGCCTTAGTCAAGTACCTCGAAATGTTAATTGTGCAATGTTCAGTTCTTGGCTAATCGAAACTGTGTTTGCAATGAGAGTTGGACTTGACGATTTCTGGCCTTCCATAATCTTTGACTTCGAAATTAATGGAATGCTTTCGACGAAAGCAAAATTGTATCAGGCCCATAAAACTACCAACCAAACTATAAAATATGGCGTATTTTCTCCTTGTTAGTTAACAAAGCCGTCCAAAAACAAGCCTTTACAAAATGTTAATATCAAAGCTGTACGTGAGAGTCGAAAATTTCGAGAAAATTCTTTATATTATGTTTTAATTATTGTGAGTATTATACTATGGAGGAATTAATATTTATTAAAATGTAAGCAAATCAACTTTCATTTACAGCACAGTATTGGTAATTGTTCTAATCGATATACATTTTAATAGTCAGAATTATAAGATTAAATGTTGTGACCTCTATATTTTGTAAAATCTTGTAATTTTATATTAAATTACAATTGTTATACAATATTATTTTTTATATATTTGTTAACAATACAAAATGGCTGCCCGGGACCGCTTCGACAATTTGCAGTAATATGCAGTAATTAGGCGGATAAGCTTCTATATGAACGGTGAACATTTCTGCACTCTGAGAACTTTTTACCTTGTAATTAATATTTTATACTTTCGGTTAAATAATTTACGAAACAAGGTAAATATAAACTTACATTTTTGGTTGTTCAGGAGGCCAGTCGTGGCGCAGCGGCACGAAGTGTGACTATAATCCATTGTTGTGGGTTCAATTAGAGAATCCACTTTTTATCACAGCTAGTTATTCAGGTTTTTACTTTTCCTACACGATCCTTATACACATCATAAACCCTTCGAGCCACTACCGCAGCACTAGTGCCACGGTGGAACTCGTACTGGTAAAAAACGCGATAAGTATTAATTAATTAACGCGGTAAGGAATTCCGCAAGCGAACGGATTTGATAGAGAAGGAATTTGTATAGAAGGAAGAAGAATGGCAAAGAATTTTATGAGTTCAACTAAATTTAGAGTGGAGTGGCCAATCATGTGATTAACATAAAAACTCAAATTGTTCTTTAAGATATGAAGGGGAATGCGGAGAAAAGAGAAAAGTATACAAAAGACAAAGAACATGAGTATTGCGGCGAAGTCGAATTGGAAGCCACTTGAGTTTTACGAAATTTGGATAAGTGTTCGTACTTGCGACATCTCTTTTAAGTCAAGATAGCAGCAATCAGCATAATCTAGAATTGGTAACAGGAGTGATTGTGCCAGCGCAACAATAGTAGGAATGGCTAAAATATTACATAGTCAACGTAACGACGCAACACTGCAAAATCTAATATATTTTTAAATATATCCAGAGGCGTGGTAAAATAATATATTATATAAGGGAATCACACATTCTATTTTTTTAACAATAATACATATATTCCTTAGAGTTACTCTGTACCAGGATGGTCGCTCTGTTCCCGCATCTTATTATATTATATACCTTAATAATAATTTATTTAATCATTTATCGATATAAATTATAGAAATTCATAAAACAAAATAAGAAACGCAATTAAATTGCATTTTTTTCGTAGTTGAAACGTATTAATAAAATTGCATAAAATTCATTTGCTTTAAAGTATAAAATTAAGTTTAATTGATAGAATATATGCTGTTACTTCCTTGTCATATTTATTTCATGATTTTTTTAATACAGCAAATACATCTTGAGCAAGTTAATCTATTTACTATAAAATTAATGTAGCGTACATACCAATAATTAAAATTATTCACATCACTACGTTATCTGAACACAATATAAACTTCTATCAACTAAATATTAAGTAACAGCTAGAACTTATTTTCCAAATATATTCAATTACCAAATTCGATTTAGGGAGAGCGCGCATTGGTAACTTTTGTCACGGTGACAATAAATTCTTTGTCACTGTCATGTCACCATGCTTTTCGCGACTGCGCGCACTTGCGGTGACAGTGACGAAATTTTTTACATTTGATAATATGGATCTCGAAGAGATGGTTGTCTGTGCACTTATATTGAAAAACACTTTAGTGCAAACTTCCTCCCACGCTTTGGCTTTCAAATTACTATTTGAATAATCCTTTAGGGATTTGTCAAAGAGCAATGGCCTCAACTCAATTTCGTCAATCAGTATGTCGTTGTCTATTTCATCTTCATGAAAACACACGTTTTGCCTTGGTAATGAACTTGACGCCATTCTTCAAATTAAAATTCGGAGTTGCAATGCAACACGCTGCTGCTTCTTGTTTATGCGGAAGACGACTAGTATGGAAACCGCAAGGGAGAGGAGACATGAAGTGACATTAAGTTTCTAATGCGCGCACGGGCATACAAACCTATGGACGCGGTGACAGTTGCGTCAGGGCGTGTTGCCATCCCCCGCGGACAAAAAGTCACCCTATTGTCACGTATCCAAATGCGCGCATCTTCATTTAGGGTGATGTACACGGTGACAGTGACGCAACAGTCACGGTGACAAAAATCACTAGTGCGCGCTATCTATAGCTATAAACTATTGATTAATTTGTTATATAGCGATCTGTGTCATAGGTGGAAAAAATATTTTATATTATGTGTCCGTCTGATCGTCAGCCGTGCTCCTAAAACGCTGACAAAGAGAGAGATCAGTGGGAAAGGAATTTCTTCTTTTCCCACGCTTATTATTCTGACATGAAATAATTAAGTCGTATTTTAAGTTAGACTAATTAAGGTTTGGACTATTACTGTTCTTCTAACATCGAGGTAAACTTACATATATTTTAGTTTTTTACTTACATAGATTTAATTTGTACATCATTTTAAAATTTAATTAAAATAAGTTTATATATAATTGTGTATTCTCTTAACCCGCATTGTGTGAGCCCTCCCCGCCTTGTACCTCATTGAATACAAAGAAAAGAAAAGTGATTTATTCGACTATAGTCAATTAAGTTTCAATTGCGACGTCGTAGTTTCACTACGCATGTACATATTCTATTTTTATTACTAAAACAGCATAAAACATAATAATCCTATCTTTCAAATTACTGTACGCTTCAAGCTATTACTATGCCAAAAATCATCCTCTCTGTTCAGTGCTTATCAGCATTTCGAGTAATTTGACTTTATCGTTATTTTTTTTACGAAAACTGTAATGAACAATTATTAATGTAAAATTAAAAAAATATAACTCCAGTCTCTAAGCTATCACCATACTAAAATTTATACATTTCTGTCCAGTAGTTTTTGCGTGATTCGCGAACAAACTAACAGACAGACAAATTCTGCTAAGTGGTTTTCTAGTTTATTCTATAAATTAGCAGACCTAGTTAATATATATTTATTTTCATTTTTCATGTACACAATTGACTTTTCTATCCTTTTATTGAGGGTATATGTAATGTATTCACAAATAATTGTTATTATCAATTTTTCATTTAGTTTCACTAATGATGTTGTTAGTGGTCATTCTAACACCGAAAATGTTCCGTTTTTTGTAACACGTTTCTTGTGTCTTATTTTATATATTTTCTTTCAACTATGATCGTATACAAAGTAGTATATATCTAAAATATTTATTTTTATTAAGACAAAGTACGAAGATGCACTTTCGCACTTAAATATATATCGATATCTCCAATATGGTTGAAGAGAGAGTCTTTTTTCTGCCTGTCCTGCTGCGCTAGAATATGTACGCGATATGTGATATCTTTGAATTTTGTGAAATTTTGACGAATCCTCAAAAATATTTATATGTTCAGACCGATTATTATAATACTAAATCAAAAAATAAAGCCAATAATAAATATAATAATTTGAAAAACATAGAACATAGTGATTTTTTCAGCGTATGTCAACGGTTAACCCATATTGTTATATATATATATATATATAAATATATAAAAGGACTTGTGCTGACTGACTGAGGTAAGACGCACGCAGAGCCGTAACCGCTGATGGTAGAAACGTGAAATTTGGGCAGATGTTTATTTTCATATTCTGGACATCCACTAAGAAGGGAATTTGAAAAATTTTAACCCTAAAGAAATGAAATAGGGGTTGAAAGTTTGTATGGAAAATAAATTTAATCTGTACCGATTTTAATAAAATTTGAAATTCAGACTCTTAAAAATATTTCATTGAACACGTGTTTCATGGTTTTTAAGAATTCACCCCCTAAGGGTTCAAATAAGGGGTTGAAAGTTTATATGGAAAAATCTTTAAATTGCCACCGATTTTTATAAAAATTAAAATTCAGACTGTTAAAAATATTTTATTGAATACGTGTTTCGTGGTATTTTTAGAATTCACTCCTAATAAGCGGGCGAAGCCGCGCGCGCCCTCTAGTATATATATAAAAGGACTTGTGCTGACTGACTGAGGTAAGACGCACGCACAGCCGTAACCGCTGTGCGTAGAAACGTGAAATTTTTGCAAATGTTTATTTTCATATTCTGGACATCCACTAAGAAGGGAATTTGAAAAATTTTAACCCTAAAGGGATGAAATAGGGGTTGAAAGTTTGTATGGAAAAAAAATTAATCTGCACCGATTTTTATAAAATTTGAAATCCAGACTCTTAAAAATATTTCATTGAACATGTATTTCATGGTTTTTAAGAATTCACCCCCTAAGGGTTCAAATAAGTCGTTGAAAGTTTATATGGAAAAATCTTTAAATTGCTACCGATTTTTATAAAAATTTAAATTCAGACTGTTAAAAATATTTTATTGAACATGTGTTTCGTGGTTTTTTTAGAATTCACTCCTAATAAGCGGGCGAAGACGCGCGCGCCCTCTAGTTGTTATATGGTACTGTACACTATTCACAAAAATTAAAACACAAATATACAATATAAAATATTAAAATTTGATTCAGTAATGCGCCAAACAGTTAACGATCATTAAATAACCATCTTTGAAATTGAAAGATATAATAATCAAATAAGCAACTTAAAGTGAAATTAAAATTAAAAAAAATGCACGAGTTGCGGTCGGTTTCTCGTTTAAGTATTTTTAAAAACTTAGTTATTAGGCTTTATATTTTAAAAGTTTTTATTTTATACCTCTCATTTTTCAGGTTCTTAGTTTTGTTTAAAAATATTATCTTCTTTATATTTAAGGTAATATAAATATAATATGTGTGTAGAATAAGTTAGATGAGTTGAGGAGTTTTGATGCACGATTGGCAACACCTTATTTAATTTCTGCCCTTCTATTTGGTGGTTTGTAGCTTCTATGTGCAGTAACGGTAACATTGATTAGTCAGTTGGACTTGGTGTCGGCCGGACGCGGGGTGCAAGGACGGACGCGCAGTCGCGAGTCGCGGTGCACCGATAGTTATCGATTTTGCAATCTCTCCTTATACATGTATTAACTTTGAGTGAATCAAGTGGATTTTTAATAAAATAATTTGGAGAGCTTGAATTTTGAGAAATGCATTCTGACAATTATATTACTTTTAATATAATAAAAAAAAAGAGTTTTTTTCACAATGACTCAATTGTTGGTGTCTATAAATAAATGGATTAAAATTAGATAGTAAAAAATAAAGAAAAACAAAATGCGTTTTCATAGGCGGTGTGGTAATCGCGTGACGCTTTTACATGACAATGTTACCGCTGTCAGAAATTTCGTCGAATTTAATCACGGTTTAATATTGAGTGCTGAGCCTATTATAGATGATGTTAGTTTTGAAGTTCGCATTGATAGAAAGGTGAGTAGACAAGATTATGAAATTTTGAATTAGAAATGATTACTATGAATTAATATTTTTTTGATTCTTCTGAATATAATGAAAATTTATCTCGGCTAAGTATTTAGTAGGGATCATTTGGTAAATTAATAAGAAAATGTATTTATAATATTTCTTGAGAGACAATTCCATATTATGTTCTTTATATGTTATATAAATATGTGATCATTTATTATGAAATTTATAACATGAAATTCTTATCAGATACTTCCATTTATGTGAAAAACTATGAGACACTTAGTTCTATGAACTTTTTCTTAATTAATCCGTTTCATATTATAAATATAAATTTATTTTTGTGTGGAAATTGGGTTCACAATCACATAACAACAGAAATATAAGAATATCAAAACTTCATACGAATGACATCATTTTTAAAAGATTGTCTTTTACTCTTGAAACTCTTGTAAATATAATACGTTACGCAAATTATTAAATAACCTTCTCTCTCGTCTGGTTTGCTTAATCTTGATTCCCATTGTTTTCTTCAAAAATGTTGGCTAGCTGTACTAATAACTAATTATATATTTAGAATTATTTTAGTTTTACTGTTATTATACATTAAGAATTGTTTCGGCGATTTTCACTTTCGAATGGTATAAAGTGTACATAATAAAAAAAAACCAATACGGATTTAGCAGGTTAACACTCTAAGCCGACAATATACTACGAACCACTTAGCAAACTACAAACAAAATAAATTCCCGTACATTTCCTTGCTACTTGACAATTTATGGCTAATCTTACACTTATGCACTGAGTGACCGGAAAGGAGGGTATTATGCGCCGTTCAACTGGCAAATTATCTTAACCGCTTACCGATGGCGTATTGGCAAAATAACAAAAAGAATATGACAAAAAAAATTTTTTTAAACTAAATTTTATCCTGTAAAAATTGTAATTGATATTTGCACTGACAATTGACCATTTTCAGCTTATTAAACATCAAATAATTTATTTATATTTAATCCTGCCATGGAACATTATGTTCGTAGGAAATTAAATTAAATGAAGTCAGCGTCACGCTAGTATCCCGCATACCGCAGGGTAGGCAGTGGGGAACTTAGTTTTAAGACACTCCGTTCCCCCATTTCCGCTGAATTTTTCGAGGCATTGCGTCTTGAGTGGCGGAACTCAACGCCGGGCTTTTTACTTTAGTGGCAGAGCGTAGAAATGAAAATATTAATAAGTAATAAATCATTCTTTCGAGTGTGGATCGAACCAACAACTGCCACGTTACAGTTACACCTATGTGCCCCTGCGCCACGACGGCCTCTATAAGCTGTTTATTTTTTTATCAAAAGAATAGCTGCTGCCGCTTTGGATATTCAGAGATTATAGTAATTAATTGAACAAATTTCAATATGCATATAAATGTCGACATGAAGTAGCTTAAACAAAATGGCCGGTCAGTATTCCTCGAAAGCTCTGTACTGTACCCCTTTTATTTGTGCATTGAACTGCATACTGCGCATGTGCATTAATTTGCTAAAGCTGGTCCGGAGCCCGGGCACTGACGAGCTAAGTACATTGAACTATGCGATACTCGAATTTTGTGAGATAAATATTTATTATAGATATACGTCCAATCGTGGCGCAGGGGCACAAAGTTTGTAAACGCGACTGGTTGTGGGTTCGATCCCCACTCGAGGATATATTTTTCGTTCTGGTGTCGAGGCAAAGCGCGGCGTTAAGCTCTGCTTCAATTCGCAATGCCTCCAGAAGTTGGCGGAAAGTGACATACGGAGTGTCTTGAACTCTGCCTACCCTGCTGTGTGCAGGACAGTTATAAGCTGTTTTTTTTACTCTAGTTATATACTAAGTTATAAGATTATAAACATGAATTTTCATATTTCGAGTTGTTTCTTTTATTTGACAAGAAGGGTATTACCATACCCTATAATAAATAGGTCTTGACTACGCGGCGAATGAAGATGACAAACTGAAGTTTGCAAACGTGTGCACTGTACATTGTAAAAATATAAATTAGTAATATTTTTTTCTATAATATATATATAAGTTTTTTGAAATATTTCCTTTACTTTTATTGTAAGTCCTCACTTTTTGCCAAATTTTATAACTGTAGGTCCATGTGATAGGGCAAAGGGCGAATTTCATACAAAATGCAGCCAAACCGATCCATAAACGCCCGTATCATTAAACTGCGTTGAGTTATAAGCCAAATTTTTTCTATCGTATTTGATATTAATTTCAGCTTGATACATTTATGTGATCTTGAGAAAAATTGTCTTGACAGATCTGGCTTATTACTTACTAATTACAATAAATTTTACTATTTGTAAAAAAATATTTTTGTTTCATATAATTAAAATAAAGTTTTATTATTACAACATATTATGATTTTAGTAGTATTTATATGAAATACAATATCATTTTAAAATAACTTAATTTCTTTGTTATGCAGGTCAACGTTTGGAATGGAAGCCTTGAAATCGGGGTTACCACTTTGGACCCTGAATACATGGAACTTCCCGCAACGGCTACTAAATTACGGAACACAGCATGGGTAAACGTTCATAAATAAAATAATCAGTAGATTAAATTATATTTTTTCATGAGGCTAAATAATTACAATCTAAGTGCTATAATCCTTCATTGTAGTAAATTGACTTTGATCGCATGAATAAACTATAATTTTGTTTACAGATAATGTCAGGAAGCTCAATAGTAAAAGATGGTGTTACGCTGATAAACTCATATGGACCGGAGCTTGATACTCTTCGAGAAGGAGACGTTTTGGGCGTCATGAGGACTTGCAAGGTAAAAATATAGACACTGACTTAATTATTCATATCTATTAATATATAAAGTATTATTTTAAATACTGTAAAGTTGAAGCGTCTCTTGTGTTTTTCATTGACAGGTTTACTGTTTATCTTAGTACGTTTCATTCTAATGCATTTATCAATTTGATTTATTTCCCACTATTTCAGGGGGAGCTAATGTTCTATGTCAACAATAGATGCTTAGGCATCGCTGCTCGAGATTTGCCTTCGAGATTGTTCGCCGTGATTGATCTGTATGGGCAATGTGTGCAAGTGTCTATAATACATGCTAGTGGTATGAGAACTATTATGGAGAGCAGCTTAGACCAAGTGCGTAACATATTCTTATTATTTTAATATTTTTATTTATTTAACTTAACAATATTAATGAAAAATAATTTAAAACTTTCTTACATATATGCATTATTGTTTCAGTTAACTGAAGTGAAAAAAAGTATATTAATTTAACTGACATGCATGTTGAAAAATTACAGAACCTAATGTAATTTATTAAGGAGATTATTTGTCTACATCATAGATCGAAGAAGATCCAAACAACGATGACACATTGACGTCCAGCGAGGATGCGGTGGTGGTGCCTGAGACGTCATATCCTAAGGAGCGACAAGACGTTTGCATATCCATTCCAGCAGAGGGTGCTTGTGCTACTGGTAAGTATTCATTAATTTTTTTTGAATTACAATGTATGAAATATTTACGAATAAATAAACATTTCAATCATACGTCTTCATCTTGGTCTCGTAATATATACATAATATATAAATTAATCGCTCTTTTACAGTTGCCCACGATCGCTTAAGATTTCATCCCAGGTGTGGTATATTGGTGAAACTGTCGGCAAATAACAAGTGAGTTGCGAAAGTAAAAGCGAATATAAAAAAAAAACAAAAACATTTTTTTTCTAATATTTTATATATTATTTATTATATTATATATTTATTCTTTTTGTTTTATAGATATTTTTACATGATAATTTTTAAACAGGACCGCTGAAAGAGCCCGACCGTTGGACGATTACAATAATGGCGTCGTGATGACGCACCGACCTCTATACGACAACGAGTTATTTGAAATTCGCATAGATAGACTTGTTGATAAATGGAGTGGAAGTATAGAGGTAATTTAATGTCACATATTAACTCAGTTTCATCATCACTAAATATAAATTGTAAATATGTCGAAATGTTTTAATATGGAGAGTGATTGATATTTTATATTATGTAACACCAGCGTTATTCATTAGATCTGACATAGAGCTCCAAATATAGACAAAGGTCTACTATACTTTACTAAATAAATAAATACTTACTATATAAAATCAAAAAAATTAAATCAGCTTACGCTGTATCCCGCACACAGCAGGGTAGGCAGAGGGAACCCAGTGTTAAGACACTCCGTTCTCCACTTTCTGCCGAATTCTGGAGGCATTGCGTGTTGAGTGGCAGAACTCATCGCCGCGCTTAACCTTGACACCAGAGCGAAGAAATGGAATTATAAATTTAAGTAAATATTTCATCTCCTCGAGTGGGGATTGAACCCACAACTAGTCGATTTTACAGTCACACTTTGTGCCTCTGCGCCACGACTGGCCTCAATATTTTACAATATTTGTAAAGTAACGTAAAAATTGTGATATATTATAACAAATTGCACCTCGTCCATAAGAAAATGCGAACAACAAGATAAATGAACAAACTTTCAAACAAACCTTCGTGGCGCAGGGTCACAAAGTTCGACTGTAAAAGTGAAGGTTGTGGATTTGATTCTCATTCAGGGGAATAAGATATTTATTATTTTAATTTCCTCTTTTTGGTAACGAGGCTAAGCCTAACGTTGAATTTCGCTACTTAACACGCAATGCTTTAAGAATTCGGTAGAAAGTTGTAAACAGTGAGGTCTTAATAGGGAACGGAGTGACACTAAGTTCCCAGGTTCCCCCCGCCTACCCTGCTATATGCAGGATACAGTGTGAAGCTTAAAAAAATTATAATAGATAATAATAAATTCACAGTAATAATGTATTGTACAGGTCGGCGTAACCACTCACAATCCTGCTACCATAAGGTTTCCATCAACTATGACGAATATGGATACTGGCACTATAATGATGTCAGGTTGTAAGGTGCTGTTAAATGGACATGGGAGCTGTATGGAGTATGGCAACTTCAATCTTGATGAACTTAGAGTAAGTAGTATTATTATCGTAATTTTCATTGTCTTTTTTTGGATAGTTTTAATATTAAATTAATTATTATTGGAGATGATCCGATTATGACTTTGGCCGACTATTCGGCTAAGCTGAACGTAATTTTAGGCATTATAGTGACACTTCGTTATTATTTATTTTAGTTATTGGCAATCAAAATTAACGTTTAAATAAGACAAAAAGAAAGACATGTGTTTAGATTATTTTTATAAACAATTTTTTAACTTCCACAAAGTCTAGTGTAAGCAGTGTCATATGATTATTTGTAGTGGTGGAGGATTTACGGGAAAATCAGCAAATGCTACTAAAATGAATATAAACAGATAAAGAACAAGTCTCACACTATAAATACAGCGGCACGAAGTGTGACTGTAAAATCGACTGGTTGTAGGTTCGATCCCCACTCGAGGAAATGAAATATTTGCTTAAATTTATATTTCCATTTCTTCGCTCTGGTGTCGAGGCTAAGCGCGGCGTTGAGTTCTGCCACTAAATACGCAATGCCTCCAGAATTCGGCAGAAAGTAGGGAACGGAGTGTCTTAACACTAGGTTCCCTCTGCCTACCCTGCTGTGTGCGGGATACAGCGTGAAGCTAAAAAAAAGAGCTAGTAAATACCAACCTCCAACCCTGATAACCCAGTTAGTTCTAGCATCAATACTTTTGATTTAAAAGTTAAACTATAGACAATTCCTCCCAGTAAACCGCGAGATCCGAACCGACGATGTTACTCGGATTTTCCTCCCAGGGAAATCCGAGTAACATCATCGGTTTCATTGTCATCAGAGGCGAATTTAAGAGCCAAGAAAATATAAAAAAATTGTTATTTTATAATAATAAATATTCTTCCTTCATATGATTATTGAAAATGAATATACAAAGTAAGAGGCAAGATAGTCAATGGTCTTTGCCGTCTAGTCGCTGACTAATGGTCGGCTTTATTGCATTTTCTCTAATTATTAATACATTTTTTCCAAAATATCATAGATTTTTACGATGCTTACTTTTTTATAGCTTATGTTTTAATTTGAAATACAAAAAACTCTAATCGATAAAGTAATTATTATATATAGTTTTTTATATATTTTTTATTTCACTTTCAAAATGGTGAAAACGTGAGGTTGCTATAAGTCAAGTTTTAGTTACATATATGTAAATTCTTATTCTTATTTTAGTTTAAATTACATACATGTGAATTCAATGAGCAATACATGTCAATAATATTTTTTAGGAGGGTGATACTGTAGGTATGATGAGAAAATCCACCGGCAAATTACACTACTTTATAAATGGCATCGATCAAGGGGTGGCTACAGATAAAGTTGACCAGCAAGTGTGGGGCGTCGTGGACCTCTATGGAATGACTGTCAAGGTAAGTAAAAATAATCGGGAACCCAATTTACTCTTTAAAAACATTGCTAAATTCTTGCTTTTTATTCATTTAATATTATTTACATGCAAATTAGTTGTATTTTAGTATAGTTCAAAAATCACAATCAAATTATAATTTATGGTGTGATATACCAATCGATTCTTTAGTTCACATTTATTTTAAAGCCCAATGTCTTATAAATTTAATCGTCCTTTTTAAAATTTTAACTGTGTAAACCAGTCTCGAAATTAGGCCTAATTATAAATATTGTTTAAAATTACATTTATATATATGTTAAAAGTTATTTCAAAATAACCTGCGATAGAGTTTAGTTACTTTAGTTGCTACTCGTGTTATATGCATCATTTTATTTTAATTAACTAGAGACTAGAGAGCTCGTTCATGTTGGCGGATGTGTTAATAAAACTATAATATAGATATATTTTGTTAGTTAGATATACTATGTTCAACGAATAACGGTCGTTTTGTGTAGTTGAGCAATTTGTGTAAAGTGGAAAATGGCATGTGTAATAGTCGGCTATCAGAAAATTTTCATTTAAATAGGCGGAATACACCGTCGCTCTTCATCTTGCACCACCTTGGCCTATGCAAATGAATATAAGTATTATAAAAAATATTTATTAGTAGGTGATAAAAATGATAACGATAGGTATAATATATACGAGCATAACATGAAATCTATATAATTGTTGTCCAAATATAATGAACTATTTTGTAAACTTTCCATGCTCTACGAACAACGTCACAGACAGAAGTTAATATTCAAAAAAATCAAAACTCTCTTAAATTTAACTGAGGGCAGTACTATCATTAGTCATTGCGGATGATATCAATTGGTTTATCTTTATTAGACTGTGACTCTATGCAGTTTTACTTTCTTATTAAAACTGTTCTTTGTATGTATTTATTAAAATAACATCATAAATTTATACTAGAATATTTATGTTATGATGGGGGCATATAGCAAAATATTTATAACGTTCCTATTAAAATTTTGGCCTTTTGAAGAAAAATATATATATACTGAATTAAGTCTTTTATTGATTTTAGGTATCAATTGTAGACTTATGTGAGGATATCGACAGTAATATTCACAACATTCCAACAGTATCTAACGTCGTCGACGTGCCTGCGCCTCCTAGTGAGTATTTGAATAGAATGTTTTTGCATTTTAATCATTATTTCACAATCTTACGGTGGATCACATAATATCCATTTTGCAATTTACTTTTGCGTGGATTATAAAACTTAAAGTCGCGTTTATGTTTTTTTTCTATTCAAGGATATCTTCTGTTAGTGGTCCCCTACATTCGCCCGAAGAACTTCCGTGCCAAATTAAAGTTTCTACTGAATGTAGAAACTAACTTTAAAACTACTGTTTTGACTGTGCGTTGTCTAGTTAATACAAAAAAAACAACGAGCACAGCAAATACTCCACTACATATATTTAATTTGAGGCTGTCGTGGCGTTAAAGTTGTGTGTTTTATTTCCTCTCGAAGAATTGAAATATTGAATATTTTCATTTTTCCTCGCTCTGGTAACGAGGCAAAACGCGGCGTTAAGTTCCGTCACTCAACACGAAAAGTCTTCTCCTCCTCCTACCTCCTAACATTTAATACATTTATAGTTTATACTTTTATCTATTTACGACTTTATATCCTTAATTATGACATTTATTTCCGTAGGTAGGTTCAGGCCGAGGATAGACGAAGATAGCCTTTTATTTCATACGCTGCGTGATTCGTATGTTATTATTATTAACGATGGTAAGACTGCTCATAGGCCTAAGTAAGTATAACTTTATTATACCTTTTGAGCATTTTGTTTCACTACTTGCATTGGTTTAGTATTAAAATATACGTAAAAAATTACAGTTGTCTCTCGATAAATTTGAATCTCAGGTGGAATAAACTCTCGGGTTTCTTTAACTCGGGTAGAATTCAAAATAACGAAAATTTCATAAGTGATTCGAGATATATGATTTAATCATTCGTACGATTATTCACTAAGAATTATTATTTAACAAAAAGTGGTCCGATCTTTTGTGTAAACGATTTCAGTCTATCATTGTCGAATTAATTTATGATAGTAGTAAGTAACTGGATAGCAGTAGGTTAGTAAAACTAACTAATAAAACACTAACACTTTAATGTTTGACGAAATATTAAAATGCGAACTACGAAAACACTCGTGAATCAACGGGTCTGTGTATGTTTTCTAAACAAACTACTTGACTCATGACTAGAAACATATAGAAATAAACAATGGAACAAAAATATAAAATATATATATATATACAGAGACAAAAAAGTTGAGACTAAAATTTAGTACTTATAAATTGAACAATGAATTTATTTCTATGCTTACTAAATACCTCAAAAATCTGTGCAAGTAGTGAATCGAAATGGAACAAAATAATAATTATTCTTAAAATCAATAAAAATTGACACCAATCAATATTCCAATTTTTACACAAAATAGTGCTTTCGAATTCTTCAACAACGGCGTAGTAATGACGAACAGAACGCTACGCACCAACGAGTTGTTCCAAGTGCGACTCGACCTGGTCATCCCCAAGTGGGCTGGAAGCATTGAGATAGGAGTCACGCAGCACGCTTCAAATGATTTACAAGTACCATTCAAAATGAGCAACGCCAAGTGAGTTTTGTGTTCTAGCTATTTATAAATGTAGTTATTTATTTTAACGCAGTCGGACATCAGACCGTAAACGACGGTTATGGTAACAAGTCCCATTCGAGCTAAGAAATTATTTTCATTTCTTCGCACTAGTAACAAGCCAAAACGTTGATTTCAATCACTCAATGCTATATCTAAAAATTTGGCGGTGCGTGGAGAGAGTGTCTTAACTGCCCCTTTCTCCTTGTGTGTTGTGTTACCTTGCTCTTTGAGAGAATGAGCGTGAAACTAAAAAATATTACAGGGGCGCATTTTGTTTCATTCTCAATATAACATAAGAGGCTTTGCCCACTAAACAGTGGGCAAAGCCTCTTATGTTATACAAACAAAAAAGTTTTAAACATGTCTTATTGTGTTCTGTACAATATTTTATTGTACATACTTTGATACAGATTCGCCTTATATGGAAATCATCAAAATCGTTATTTAATGTTAATTAAGTAAATCCACCATAGTTATTTGAGATCAAGTGGCAAGTGTAATAAATACTTAAAATCACGCTGTATCCAACACACAGCAGGGTAGGCAGAGGGAACCTAGTGTTAAGACACTCTGTTCCCCATTTTCTGCTGAATTTTGGAGACATTGCGTGTTGAGCTGTGGAATTCTACGCCGCACATTGCCTTGACACCAAAGCGAAGACATGAAGATATAAATTTAAATAACTATTTCATTCCTCGATTGGGATTAAACCTACAAGCAGTCCAAAGTCACACACACGCTCGTACACATACACACACACACAGAATAAAACTTATGAGGATGCCATGTCCGGCGTAGAATAATTGATATATGTATATTTCTTTGTGTTTGATTTTTTTTCAATTTAAATTGTAATAATAAAAATTTAAAAAGCCTTTTTTTGGCTTTGCTTTTATAATCAATCACTCACACAAATGCAAAACTCAGCTTAAGCCTCGCTATCCGCACTATACTACAGTGCAATAAGCATTTTTTTATGGAACATAAACTTTTAGATCAGGCACTTGGGTGATGTCAGGAGAGGACGTCATAAGAGATGCGACCATAATAATACCAAGATATGTTAGAAATCTCAATAGACTAGTGGTAAGTTATGTAAATGTAAACATTAATATATTAGCATTACTATGTAGAAATTATTAGTCATATTTTTGCTGCCCCCAATATATAAAATAATTTTAAAAAGAATGAAGATATGATTTATATGTGATCTGTGGAAACTTGATTTGTTTTTCTATAACTTGGTATTTTTAATAATTTAGTTATTGTTTGTTACCTTTTAAAATAAATAAATAAATTATTTAATTCTATTTTTCAAACATTATTTTTTATCGACAGGAAGGTGACACTGTAGGAGTGATGAGAAAAGACATGGGCATTTTACATTTCTTTGTAAACGGAGCGGATCAAGGTCCCGCTGCTTTTAATATTCCTGAACATGTTTTTGGGGTCATCGGTTCGTAAATATCTAATTCACATATAAGAGGTCATCTATAAATTACGTTACACGAATTTAACTATTTTTTAACCCGTCCTTGTTGCAGCTGGTCATATTTATGAGACCTCCTTACTTAGTGTGACGTCACATATCTTGCAATTTGAATCCAGAATTTTCGTAATTATATTTGTGCTTTATATTTTGAAATATGGTGTTACAAATTTAACGACGTCTGCTTGTCACACAACGTTGTCTAGTGGCACTCCACTACTGTGCGATACTGTGTGATGCTTGTGCCACACATTTGTCGAGTGGCCTACTTGCAGCAGTGTTTCTAAATCGATTCCACTTGAGTATCTTCGAAAAGCGCGTCTATCTATTATCTTGGCGGCTGGCAACCTGTAGCGCCTATGGAGTTACACGGAGCCGTGTGATCTGGAAGAGATCGCTTACGATAGTAAGCGATCTCTTCCAGATCACACGGCTTCGCTTCGCTTCGCTTACGATAGTAAGCGATCTCGCTTATAATAATAAGGGTCGTCTGATAAGCCGACCCTTACGCTGGCTTGCCATGTCTTTTCCATAAAAAAAAAATACAATGTTACTCTTCCCTCCCCGTCCACTTCTTTTACTTCTTTTAACGTGTAACGTAATTTATTGAATGGCCCCTTATTTTAAATTAAGTTTTGAGAATATTTTCTTATCTTATATTTTTAATTCTGTGGCAAATATAGATTTATATGGACGTGTAGCACAAGCGACGTTAGTGGATTCTTATTCACCACCTTTAGAATGTTCACCGGAATCGCCAATATCTTCCGAGTCAAATGCTACAACATATCCGTGAGTATCTGATTACTTTACATAATTATGTTAATATTTTAAAATTATATAGAGATATATATTTTTTATTTTCAAATTATATAGATAGGTAATAGATAAAATAAATACATCAACAAATTTCTTAACCAATACTATTTACCTATACCATTATAACAGACTACTACAATAATATACTAGGTATATGTATTCAAAACTACAATTGAAAAGGTACTCAATGCACTAAAACAAGTCTAATACTGAAAAATGTCATTTCTAAATGTTAATTTATTAATTAGCATGTTTGATATAAATAATATAGGGTTTGACTGTTAATTCAGTGGCTGTGGGTTCGATTTATACTCGGGGAAATCAATTATTTTCATTCCTTCGCTCTGAGAACAAGATATCACTACACATAAAAAGAGTTTCGTCACTCAACACGCAATGTCCTGAAAATTAGGTGGTTCGTCGTGCATAGAGTGTCTTAACACTAGGTTCCTTCTGCCTGCCCCAGCGTATAGTCAATGATTTTTTCTATAGTGAAATGTGCTTCCATCGCGTGCATGGGCGCAACGCGAGGCTCAGTAGGACGCGTTTAACAGCGTCGAGAGCAGCGGTATACTCGGAGTTTAACGACGCGGTCCTCTTCAGCTCGCGGCCGCTCCGCGAGTGCGATATGTTCGAATTGCGTATAGACTCCATGGTGGACTGTTGGATTGGTAGTTTGGAAATAGGTTTGTATTTTAATTCCTAATTTCCTTCAATGTTTAATTAATTAAATATGATTTTACATTTATCCTATTATAACGTTTAACAGCTTTAACAACAGCTGAAAATACTTTCTGGGTCTACTTTTTTATATATAATTTTTTTAAACCTCTCTCTCTCGCTCGCTCACCTACTATACAATTTCAATCAATTTCTTTTAATACTAAGCTAAAAATCATAGTCAATCCAGTCAAGAGTTGAGGGAGTTCTGGCTACCTCTTTCTCTGCTTTTACAATATTATATTCAATTCAAGGTTCTATTACCTTTATAAAAATTATATAATTTTAATATAGGTGTGACAGCTATACGACCTGATGATCTGGAAGCCAATGGTCTGGCTGGTACCGCTACAGACCTCAACTGGGATACTTACATATTAAGCGGTGCCGCCATGATGAAAGATGGAGAATGCGTACGTAGCGGGTACCCGCTTGATTTGGATACACTCACTGTTGGCAGCAGAGTGGGTAGGATTTATTTATTATTTTATTTTATATTAATTTTAAAAAAATAGTGATCATGAAATATTGATTTCTTTTGTCGAGGTAAAGCGTGGCGTTGAGTTCCGCGACTCACCACGCAATACCTTAATAATTTCGAGATACAGCGTGAAGCTGACTTAATTTTGATTTTAATAAACATATATTATTTTATATGGGTAATACATAACTTATTTTAATAATAGTTACTGTTACTTATTTTATGTAGGTTTGATAAATATGTTATAACAAGGGTTCGGTTCGGTTCTGTTTACCACTCCGACATAGGTTTTAATAGTGCAGCGTGTAGTACGCTGCACTATTTTATGCAGTGATATTAAAATAAAAAAAAATGTAAGTTTATGACATAGTATAGTGAAGTATTTTTTTAGGAATGATGTGGCACGCTGATCGTAGTTTACATTATTATTTGGATGGTATGGATATGGGCAAGGCTTGGTATGTTCCCCATCTCAATATATACGCTGTAGTCGACCTCTACGGCCAATGTACGCAGGTACGATAAGTTAAGAATATTTTTCTATATAAGACATTAAAAAATTATTAATAACTCATGTTTATATATATTACTTGTTTCTTTATCACTTTAGTAAATTTTTCACTTAGGTTACAATACTGCAAAACGAAGAGAGAACGTTCAATTACAACGGGTGCAATTCAGATAATTCAATATTAAGTACATCTAGAGCTCTAGCTACTCCTCCGCCGCCATATTGGTAAGTGTTGAATTTAAAGATAATAATGAAAAATAAGATAAAGTGTTTAGGTTAAAACTTTTTACTTTTTAGGGTTCCGTACCCAAAGGGTAAAATGGGACCCTATTAGTAAGTCTCCGCTCTTCCTCTGTCTTTCTATCTGTCTAAAATATAATAAAATAACATTTAATGGGGCTCACACATAACAACGGTAATTTTTTTATGCTCGTTTTGTTTGATATTGATTATAGCAACAGGTGCACACTTGATATTTTTACCTAATATATAATTCACTTTAAGGATAAATAATGAAATTAAAATAAACAAATATTTAAGGCTAAGAAAATATATATTTTCTTTTATCATTTAACAGGAGCTTCTCGGAATATTGCGGTGATAACATTGTTTTAATGCACGACTACTCTCTGGCGAGGCGCATCACGCCAGACCCTATGGGGGCTCTGGTGTTCAGCTCAAGTCATCTTGCCGTAGGAGAGATATTTGAGGTAGCATCATTTGTATATTATATATACTTGTTTGTATACATAATGTTCTATTTATATATTAAAAAAGTAATTAGGCTATGATGTAAAGAAGTAATTTCAGAATAGCATGACAGTCCTGGAAGCAAAATAGACCATGGTATTGAATGTTATTCAATGGGTTTAAATATATATATCCGTGCATCAAGGCGGATCACGAGTATGTTAATATTCATAGTCATATTATTATAATTATCTGAGTACAAAAGTTTTTTGGCTGGCTTGCTATTGAGACATGTGTGTAAGTAGTGCATAATAGAATAATGTATTGCATATCTAACGATGTGCAACGATTTGTTAGCCAGGTAAAGTAAGGTAACAAGATAAATTTCATTTTGTACTCTTGTGGGATACTAACCTCGTTAAAACTGCAAAAGATAAAAAGTCTACAGAAATGTATGTAAACTTTATAAGAATAGCTTTTTTATAAAATATTTGTATGCTACGAATTTGCTCGACTTGATATTTGAAAATCGATCTTTGATTTACTACTGTATTTATTATATAACTACTTTTCTCGAAAATAATGTTCAGAATATAATAATATTAACTTGAGAAGACCACAGCGGTATTTTAGGACTCTAGGCGGTTACGGTCCGCTGACTTTCCAATAACTTTTAGTTATTTAAAGTGAGCGCACTGTGGCCGTCAACTTACACAAAGGAAATGCTCCTGAAACAAATTTCTCTGAGCAGAAGAAGGAAAAGAAGGAGTTGGGGCTACTAATCAATCTTAGCATTGTCATTAATTTTAATTATTCTATGAAACATAGAAATAATCTTGTGTTAGATTATGAACTGCATCATTACTTATAAGCCGCATTAAAGAAATAAGTAGACGTATACTTTTTTTTTGAAAATGGTGCTTGTGTAATATATTTTTTTATTAATTATCGATTACATTGAAATGTGCTTTTTATATATGTATATTAGTTATATATAAAAATGATTAAAAAAGATAGAGATCATGACCATGAAAGAAATACGACAACACCTTTCACGACAGAATTTTTCGGAACTCTAAACAGTTACAGCCCGCTGATTTTCCAATAACATAAGAGTTTTGAAAAGTGAACGCATTTTGGCTGTTAACTTACATACAAAAAAAATTACCCACGACAGAGGTCCCTATGAAAAATATTCATATAATTAAGAAAAAAGCTCATCGTGTACTTATTTTTTTTTGACTGTTATAAATTTAATATAACAGTCAAATAAATTTTTTCAATTTAATTATGAACTTCGACATGCTTTAAATCTCATGTCAATGAAAATTGAGTTCTAAATTTCTTCTGTGTCTCCAATTTTTTAACTATTGAAAACCATAATTCCTTACTAATACTAGGCGTTAATATGTGCTATTGCAATAAAGATATACTCGTAAGCGTGCTTACGAAGCCTGGAAAGAAAGAAGACGACAGCAGTATATTTTACCTATTGGAGAATTTTGGAAGACGGTTAGGCGGTTACGGTCCGCTGACTTTCCAATAACTTTTAGTTATTGAAAGTGAGCGCACTGTGGCCGTCGACTTACACAACGGAAGGCTCTCGCCGCAGATGTCTCTCTTAACAGAAATATTCACCGTTTTTCAAGTAATGTTTAATGTTTTCTAATTATTGTTACGATCAAAAATTCAAAAGCGAATATTGGCAGAATATCTGTAGCCGATGCATCCTACATCATTATTTTATTTTGCCGAAATGTATATAAATTGTATCTAATTATAGGCTGAAACTTGTCATATACCTAGCTCACATCATGAAAATGGGAATCCAAAAGTGTTTTGTAAATTTAATAATTGTAATTATTTAACGACAACTTTTATGAAGTATGTGTATGTATATTTTTATACTTTTGTTTTTATTAAGTATTCATATTATTCTTTGTAATTTCTGTAATTATATTAGTTAAAGAGTGTCTGTTAAATGGTAAAATCAGTTTTACAATACGCTAGATTATTATTCGTTGTTTCTATTTTAGTGATTCCGTATGAACGTAGTTTATATAGAGATTTTTTTATTATTTTTAAGTCTCAATCAAAAGAGAGATCTTTGACTGTAACTAAAAAAGTGTAGTAAATAACATGTTTACAAACGACATCGGGTATATAATCAGGTACATCCAGTCCGACGGTTAAAATTCGTGTGAACATTCTTATTTAGAAAACGTATAAAAATTTTGAATGTAGCGGGATATGAATCCGCGCCCCTTGGAAATCGTTCAAATAAGTTTTTCTTATTAAGTATTTGTCTTTGCTAAGTGTGGAATAACACTTTAGATTATTAAGAATAGTGTGAACATGTTATTCGGGTCTGATATAAGTATATGTTCCTAAGATTATTTTAGTTATTTTACCAGACTATCGTCTTTATAATATATACTGTGGTCTTTTTTCTTCCCGGAGTATGTTGCTTATGCACTAGAATTTATATAAGAAAGAATAATGAAGATTATTGATTTCAAATATAATTATAATAATATGTAATAACTTAAATAATTTGAAATCGTTACAATATTACCACAAATTAATTATTCGAATAGATTAAAATAGTGGCATGCAAGTACAGCTACGCAGGCAGCTTCCGTATGGGCGTGACTGACGTGAACATTTTGAACGCGCACGTCAACCGCAGCCTGCCACCCTCGGTCTCCTGTCTGCCCCACTACACTGCATATATTGACGGTAGGTTAATTCGTACTTAAAAAAAATAATTAAATTAGCTTCACGCTGTATCCCGCACACAGCAGGGTAGGCAGAGGGAACCTAGTGTTAAGACACTCCGTTCCCCACTTTCTGCCGAATTCTGGAGGCATTGCGTGTTGAGTGGCAGAACTCAACGCCGCGCTTAACCTCGACATCAGAGCGAAGAAATGGAAATATAAATTTAAGTAAATATTTCATCTCCTCGAGTGGGGATCGAACCCACAACCAGTCGGTTTGCAGTCACACCTCCTGCCGCTGCGCCACGACCGGCCTCAATTATTCCTCCAGTAATTCCTACTTCGTTACACAAATATATAAACGCAATAATAGAAATATCTGAAATTGGCATAACTTTACAATTGAAATCTTTTGAGGCGCTCGTGGTGCAGTGGAATATCATCTGATTGTAAACACGACCGTTGCCAGTTCGTCCGCATTTGGTGTAATGATTAAATTATTTTCATTTCAAAAGCGATTTCAACATGTCTAGAATTCGGGCGGTGCGTGGGAAACGGAGTATGGGGAAAAAGCGTGAAGCTACTAAATCTGTATATTACATTTTAAATTTTCACTGAACTACGATAACAAAAAACAAATAGATTAATTCAAAGATTTTTTTATAATAAGATGTAATGTATGCAGGACGATATATGCGTTACTCCAAGCCTGGGACGAGGAAGCAAGGCATGAAAGTAGTTGTTCCTTCATTTGAGTGGCTGAGGACTGGAGATCGAGTTGGTCTCAAGAAAACAGCCGACAATCGAGTACTAATATATTACAACTGTGAACTACTCGACACTGCCTTTGAACAAGTTCCCGATGTGAGTAACAACGAGATTTCATTAAAAATCAAAGTCCAATCGAGTTAATTTAATTATTTTAGTTAATCTGGATATTTTTTATTATTTAGAAAACTTGTTCCACATGTCTTACTTTATTAAACTTTTTTTAACAAAATTATATAACTTCATTGAATCTTGTGTTTTAAAACATTATAAGTATGTTATAAGAACGGATATAGTTTTTTGCCTTTAATAGTTTTAGATTTTAACAATTTCTTGCCAGGCTTCCGATCTTTCAACTTTAATAATATAACAATGATAATATATAGTACATATTCTACAAAGTACGTTATTATTAAGAAGCCGTAATAAAATAAATATATATTTAGAGTATAATACGAGTATGATATTCTAAAATTAATAATAAATAAGCCACCATTTTTTTTAATTTTATTTTTTATTTAATGACTTTACATTAGCCGTTTAATGAAATGTTTTTAATTTTTTTAACGATTAAGCAATCATGTTTAAATTTGCACCGTCAAATACGAACAAAAATAATTCATTTAACTAATAATTATATAAGATTATAATCAAAATAGTTTGATTCTTAAAAAAATAATAATTTGATTGTTTTTAAAATTTAATAAATGTATGAATATAAAAAATATATATTTTTATGATTTATTATCATATAAACTATTGATATTGATATGTGAAAGGTAAATTATAATAAGAAACACAATTCTTTCAGAAAGTCTACGTGGTTATGGAAATTTTCGGTTCAGTGTATAAGATACAAGCTGTGACACGAGGAAATCCAGTTGTAGCCTTACCTCAAACTAGTAAGTATTCAATCTATTATTATCAATAAATATATACTTACCAATAAACAGAGTGGGGAACGGAGTGTCTTAACACTAGGCTCCCTCTGCCTACCCTGCTATGTGCGGTATACAGCGTGAAGCTGATAAAAAAATATATAACACACTTTAGTCGCGTATTGGTACTGTGTCTGACTTATAACGCAACATTTGTGGATTCGATTCCTACTTGGTGAAATGCATTATTTTCATTTCCATGTTGTGTCAAGAAGACAAAACGCGACGTTGAGTTCCACCACTCATTGTCTTTCAAATTGTTGTTGTTGTCGTCGTCACACTTATATCTTAATCACTCTCTGGACCGATAGAGTAGAAGCTAAAAAGTAACTAAAAAATTGCTATTTTTTTAATGAAAATAATTATAAACTAAAATTCCAGTTCCAAATGACAATGGACAACCAAAACAAGATACAGAAGAAGTGCACGAGGTTCAAATAATAAGCGATATGACAGATTTAAGTTCCTCAATGATCACCCTGGTTCCAGTAGAGCCGCGGCGCAGAAGAGCCGCTCTGCCATATACGTTTCATTATATACACGGAAAAAATATTAAACTGTGTAGTTCAGGTAATTAATATTATTTTGTGAATCATCACATTTTCGCCCATTTATTATTATAGCAAAACTCACAAAGTGCTTCTTAGTTATTATGCGTATACTGTTTCTGGCATAGGTTAGCACTGTAAAAGAATTCTTTAAAAATGTAATATTTTTTTTAAACTTCATTTCTTCTTTTAAAAATTAAATTCATAATTTCGAGAAAGTGAAGTGAGAAAATTATTGTCAAGGATTACGTAGCATAATTTGAGAGAGAAGGAGGAGGTCATCTAAAACGTTACCATGTGTTACAAAGATGTGAAGGTGTCTATGATTAACGCGCCACATTTTTTATTTAATAAAAAAATTAGAGAAATAAAAAAATTTTCGTTACATTGGCCTATATTTACGTTACATTTTTTTATAAAAAAATATCAATGGGTGTTGCTTACAAAAAGACGTTACAGCTCGTTACGTAGGGAGTGGAGAGAGTCATAATCTTCAAAAATTACGTTACGTGATATTTGAGCGACCATAGAGGAAGCTCAAATATGTAGCCAAATTTATTAAGAGATTTTTCACGTCACATGTACAAGCTCTTTTTGTTGGAAATTTAGCAGTAAAAAAGATTTAAAATTTTCTAAAGTTTATATTTACTAATGTATATATATTTTTATTTATAGACACAGTGGCAATGCGCACAACGGGGTATCAAGACGCAGTCGCGATAGTCAGCCAACCGTTACGTCGGGGACATAGATTTAGGGTAAGTTTATAATTTTTTTAAATAAATTAATAAATTTTAACCCTTTGCTCGCTATGATTAAAAATTAAAAAGCCATTCTCACTGTGACATAGCAATCCAGCAAATGGTTAAAATTTGCTTCGCTGGCGTATAATATAATATATACATTAGCGTGGAGTGAAATTCATAGAAACCTGTATTATAATGATTTTATTATGAGTTATGATACGGCAGTTCATGATAGTAGGTTCGAGTCCTATTTTGGTTTGATATAATATGGCATAACATCATAAAAATATTACCGAATTTTAATTTTAAAAATTCTTACGGTAGGTTTGTATATCTATTAGGTGTTGTTATATTTCACTCTTTAAACATATATATTATAATGCTAATTATGTTTAGTCTGCGATAAAACAGTCTAACAAATATCTAGAAATAAACTTGTTTTCAATTTTTTATATTACTTGTATTGCTTGTCATTTGTGATTGGTTCTACTCTTCGTAAACATAAACGTAAAAAATAAACCATTCATTTTATTAATACATTGCACTGATATTATACTGATAGTATAATATCGCCTAAAACATTTTTGGTTGTCTATACTAAAGAGTTCTTCCATAATTCCGGCAATGTTTATATTTCCAAAAACTATATAAGAATTTTGTGTTTGTGTTTGTTTATTTCATCCTATATTCTGTGCTTCTATCATCAAGTATATCAATTATAGTTTTGGACATAAAATAAAAACTATCCCAGATCGTTTATGTTCCTAAAATTAGTAAGTACATTTGTACTAAAACGATTGAATGGTTAAATAGAAATAATCTAATTATTAGCCTAAACTTGTTACAATACAAGTAGAAAATATGTTTTTTTTATGATTTTTTTTTTCTTTGCTGTGAGGATGTTGTGGTTTTCTCTGGGTATTTTCTTTGGCTTGGGTAGTCTTTCGGTTGTGTTTTTTCTTTTTTCTTTTTTAATGCTGGTTGGTTGTTTCGTTGTTTGTTTTGGTGCTCAACGGCATACGCCGTAGAAAGCTGTATATATACACATTTTTCTTCTGAATTTCGGCAAATCACTTATGTTCTGATCTTTAATATATATTTCTTTAACAACAAAAATAAATAAATGACCTGCCTGAAATGTCAGTTTTACGAAAAAATAAATTATAACAGGAAAAATATTAATTGAAATGAAAAATGTCATTCTCAAAATGGCAGGCTCTCAGTAATAAAATATTGTTAATTTGTTGGCGGTTGTGAGCGTTCTGTGATTTCGTTATTTCTTTTGATTTGATGTATGGCGTCCTATGCCGTAGAATTTCCGCAATATTTATGTTTATAAAATCTACAAAAAATATATTGAAGTTAATCTTCATTGTAAAAATATGATAACTTTATTACGTCACCGACTTGTGTATCTGTATCTTTACATAATAAATAAAATTGTGTGTTCTGGTTCTGGGTAATAATAAATTTGTTGTATCAGAAATGTACAAAACCCATTGAACATAATTTGGTGTATATGTTGGTGTAGTTGTATCTCTTTAATAAAAAATAAAAGAAATAAATGAACATCTGGAACGTTTTTTACAATAAAATAAGAGATATCATGATTTATAAAAATATGTTTTTAGTGAAGTTCCGGTCTATGTATAAATTAGATCCTAAATTATACAGGAAAGAAAATTTTGTCAGAATAAGTCGAATCATTTGTTGTCGTCGTAGGATTTTTGTATTGGGTTTGTGTATTTCTATTTTTGGTGTTTTGATAATTTTTTGTTGTCCCTCGTTGATTGATTCTTTTTGTGTTCTATTATTATTTGAAATATAAAAGATAAATAGTATTTTTTTATTATCGTAGTACAGTTGCTAAAGCACAACTTTTGAACTGAAATTATAGCAACAGATCGGTTGCGCAGTGGTTGCATGTCACAACTAAATATCATTTATATGTTTGTGTGACTTAAAATTGTTGTTTGTTGCGCAGTAAGAGCTAGTTGTAGTATGGGTAGCAGTGGTTATGGTAGATTTTTAGTCAGAACGCTGTCGTCGCCGTGTGATATAAGGTGGTCTATTACGGATAAATCGCTTATAATACAGGTAAAAATGTTTTCTATTCATATACTACGTTCACTCCACACTAATCATAAAGGACACTAGAGATTAATATTTCCAAAAGAATATCCGATTGATTGATTAGTAACATGGTGGAATATTGAACAATTATTTTTACTTGCGTTCATAATATTTAATTTTATTTTTCCGATTCTGCCCTCGGAGTTCACCTGCTGCTTTGTAGGGCTTTATCATGTAAGGGATGTTTAGTATTAAACTTAATTTGTACTTGTGAATGTTTTCCGTGTTAAACTTCATATGACTGAACAATTGTTGTTGTCAAACGCTGTAAGCGCGATGGTTGTGGAGGTTCGATCCCCACTCGTTGAGTTAGGCCACTCAGCACGCAATGTCTCCGCGTGGAGAACGAAGTGTCTTAATAACCGGTTCTCTCTGTTTTAAGTGGAAAAACGTGAGGCTGAAAAAGAGTTTTAATTTAAATGTTATATGTCCTTGGTAGGAACTTCTAGGTATTTAAAAAAAAACAGATATTTACTAAAAAAATATTTTACAAAAAAATTTGCACAGCGAATGTATTTTTTATTAAAAAATGCATTGCGAAAGTTTTTTTTATAAATCCTCTATGCGTTGTCGGAGAAGCGTGAAGCTGCAAAAAGCTATCATTTAAATTGCTTACATAGAAATTTCCCCGGTAGGTAGGCGCTGACAAAAAAAGATATATTTACATAGAAATTTCCCCGGTAGGTAGGCACTAACAAAAAAGAAATATTTACTAAGGAAATATTTGACAAGAAATTTGCATAGCGAATGTATTTTTTATAAAAAAAATTGCACTGCGAATGCTTTTTTTTATAAAAAATGTCGCCCCGCGAAGGTGTTATATTAATAAATTCGGATATTTTATTATGATGGAAGTTTAACATTCAAATAAAATTATGCAATTTTTCTAGAGGTTCTCACATACTCCGTTTTCCACTTTCGTTCTTCGAAATAGGCATAGATGTTATCTTTACTCATTACAAACAAACCTAGAATACACTATTTTTTGCAAGGCGAATTGCTTATATATTTTTCGAATTAAATAGCTCAGCGAAATTGATTTTTCTTATAGATTTACCTAAAGAAGTCATATCTTTTACGTAATTTTAAAATCGAACCCCTATAGTGCACCTAATTAGCTAATTCATAATGTGGGCTCCTTCATTTTTGTATTATCTATGTAGAAAACTCGTAATATTCTTGAAATGAAAGTGGACAACGCAGTGCACTGATATACTTCTTTATGTACTATGTGAAAGAGAAGATACTTGAAGAAGTACTTTGATAAATGTTGGATTTCCATACAAAAGTATTTATATTTTAATTTGTATGTGATTCATTGAATTATATTTAATATGTCTACATTAAATATTCATTATTAAGATAACGACAACAATGGTAACAACAGTAGTGTTTAATGCTAATTAATATTCGAACTTGTAGTAATAAGAAAAATATACTTTATCATTTAAAATAAAGAATGCGATGCTACGTTCCTGTGGAGGAGATTATTTACCATACAAAGATAAGTAGCACAAAGTAAGTATAGCAGGGACGAAGAAATAAAAAGAATAGTTGCGCAGCGGACCATTCATAAAATTTTAAAAAATCCAAGTCCATATCCTGTCCATCTACGTACTGAAACGGACCTCCATCAAATGACTGTGTCAACAGGTACCATGACTGTTCTACAACAGCCATGCTTTTTTATTCTACACCATTAACAAACTAGATTGCTAGTTATCAATTTATCTTAAAATAAGTTTATTTCACATTATTACTTATATTGAAAATAAGTTTATTTTATACTTACACTTCGTTATATATTTAAGCGAAAGCATAAATATTTTTTTGCCTAAACAGAAATGTTGTTAAAGTGTGATTTCAAAAAAATATAAAGTATTATTCAACTGAAATGGCGAACGCGAAGTTATCGATCGATTATTGAATCATGGCAATGCGATGTATCGATCGATAATATTAAATCATTGCAATGCTAAGTACATATTGAACGATTATTGGCATCGTGAAATGGAATAAGTCAATCGTGAAGTGTTAATAGATTCTTCAAATGTATTATATTTTTTAAATTAATAAATCCATAATTTTATATTAACAGTTTCGCGTGGACAAAATCGACGACAGCTGGGACGGTAGCCTGTCTATTGGCGGCGTGCCGTGTCTCCCCTCTGAGAACGTTCCGGAGTGTGCCATGCGCTTAGACCCACCTGCCTGGATACTCTCCAGTGACCTACAATACGACGGAACCAATGCAAGTATCAAACGTGAAAATTACCATAACCAATACCATATTCATATTCCTTCTTCTAAAGCAGGGGCTCCCAACCTTTTCTTGATCAAGGGCCACTTTTATATCATTCTTGGTAGCAGGGACCACTATGCATGTAGGTAAAATAAAAATTAAGTGTGATAATCAAATAGAAACTTCGCCTCACCATCCCCAGTCACAAAATTTAAATCGTTCGCGGACCTCATTTAGGCTTCTGCGGACCACTGGTTGGGAACCAATTCTAAAGCATAGTAAACACTATTTGTACTTAAACTTATATAATAATTTAGCTTCCAAATTTAGGCAATGAAAAATATCCTCCATCAATTTTATTTTCGGTGAGCTGCAACTTTTAATATACGAGTAATAATAAACTAAATACAACTTAATTACAGTTGATAACCCACGTCGCTACGGAACTCGACGAAGTTGCTGAGCAATCGGTGTTGACTCTACATTTCCGATTCAACAGTGAGTTGGTTGTTGACATCGATGGAAATGTGCTAGGAATCATCGGTGCCGTTCCCAGGTCGTACAGTCATGTGTATCCTTTAATCGACCTCTACGGAAGAGTTTCCCAAGTGAGTTGAAATGGTTTTGTATATATATATATATATATTTGAAATTTAATGCTGCACACATTGTTAAAATAATCTATAATATATATTTTACAGGTATCGGTCCTATTACACCCTTACACAGTGGTGACTGGTACATCGCTTGATTTGCCAGTAATAGTTGAAAACCGCCGAGAAGAGGAATCTCTGACGGGCATCAATGTGGAAAATGCAGAAGATGAAGATCCTCCGACGAGGGAGAGAGTAGAAATTAGAAGGAAGCGAAAAACCAAGGCCTATAGCCAAGATAATCTGATAGAAGCATACGACCCTGTTATCGAACCAGGTCCTAGTCGCGCTTCAAAGCCACTTATTCAATTACCTGATAATGAAATGAGGAATTTAGAGATTAAAAGTCAAACTCCGGGTCGAGTGATGCATCACAGTCTTATTTTAAACGCTACTGATAACAAGGAAGCGTCCCTCCGAAGCGTTCAACGAAGTCAGTCCACACATGACTTTTGCCGCGTGTCAGAGCCCCTGTCACTCAGAGAGACGATTCGTCTAGCCTACTATTCCAGTCAGGATGACAACGAAATAAATAACCAGTTTTGTGATACTAACATTCGTCACAATGACCGCTACCCAGAAGCGAACGATGTGGATAATTTGGACAATGAGATAATGGACGCGTTGACTCTCGAGACGGGAAATCTACCAGATCTGACCGAGGAGCAGTCCTCCTCTATCGATGAGTCGACGCGTCGCGACGATTTTTGCTCAGAGCCGTTGGCCGTCGAAAATCTTATTTATCTTAATAGGATACTCAGTTTGGACCAAGAAGGGGTGGAAGGTCAGAGTTTGGAAGCTGAATGGGAGGCTTTCGGAGAAGGATGCGAACATTTGCACCTCGTCCTGAAGTTTTGGAACTATTTAGTGCTTCCGTACCCAGAGTTGCGACAGGCGGTGTCCTGGGGACAAGTCAAGTGCTACTGCAGTGACTGTCAACCGGATGCAGACGAAACATTGGCTGGTAATAATTTTTAATATCGAGACTGTTTATTTTGGTTATCGATATAATAATAATTTATTCATATCAAAATTACAAAAAAATAATTAATAACGATGATAACCGCATTAGTTATTAACGACGTGGAAGTTATTAACGCCCGCCTCACAAGCGGCGTTTCATAAAGTAGTATGAGTAAGCTAAGTACATTACAAAAACTGTTTAAAGTAGAATAAATTAAATCAGCTTCATGCTATATCCAGCGCACAGCAGGGTAGGCAGAGGGAACCTAGTGTTAAGACACTCCGTTCCTCATTTTCTGCCGAATTCTGGAGGCATTGTGAGTTGAGTGCCAGAACACAACGCCGCGCTTTGCCTCGACACCAGAGCGAAGAAATGAAAATTGAGATTTTAAGTGATTGTAAATCATTATAAAACTTCAAAATCTCATTTTTTTTTATTTTACAAAAATCAATAAGATCTTTTCTTATAAAATAAAACAATCTTATAAATATAATAATTCTTAATAAAAGTTTCATTTAAAGTTATTAAATTCATTGCGGCCAAAAAAAAATAAAATAAAAATAAAAGTAAAAATTACCATTAGTATATTGCAATTCAATTCTCTGGATAGTTGACGTTGTAATTTACGTATAAGTTGCTTTTTTTCGTTCGTTTGTTCGTTCAAGTTGCTTAATATAGATATATTTGATGATTATTTCCAAAGGTTGGGTAAGGATAGAGAGGATAGACGGCGTGGGCGCGGCGTCCCGCGGCTTCTGGCACATCACGCGGTCGACGCTGGGCGCGGCGCAGGCGGCCAGTGCTGAGACGGGCGTCGCAAAACGACCGAGATACTTGGCCTCTTATCCAGTGAATTCTATCACGTTCGGCGATGTGTAATTATTTTTTGTTCTTTATTATAGCTTTAAACTCGAGTATCTGTAGTGTATATAACTCTTGAAGTAATAAATTAATTTACCTTGTCCGCTAAGACATAGTGCGGCGTTGAGTTGCGGGCGGGGACTCAAAAAGCAATGCCTAGAAAAGTCGACGACGAAGTATCGTAAAATTATTCTGGCTACCTTTCTACCTTAAATGAGGAAAGTTGAGAAAAGAAGAATATTTAAATTAAAGAAAAAATACCTATTAGATGAGACTTTTCTTGCAAATTAAATAATTAAAACAAGTGCTTTTTATTGCGTACAGTTTGCATAAAATGAAAGTTATTTTAAAGATTTATTTTCTTTTAAGATGGCTAGATGAAGAAGGAAAACCTCATCACACCACTTTGGCTATTGAAATCGATATCGAGTAAGTATCTTTTCGATTCTTAAAACTTAAAAATTCGAGGTCGGTTAGTCGGTAATTTCTTAAATACACTTAAATAAACATTCATATATTTCAAGCGAGTGTAGCCGCACAGGGCCGCTATTTATTAATAATTGTATTTTTTGTTATATATAACGATATATATAATTTTTGTTACAGCGGGAATGAAGCGGATAAAGATCGACTTCTGGCGTTCCTGATCCACATGAAGTCTCATCAGGTGTTCGTCGACGACCCTCTCAGTTTGGACGAGTAAATGTTTGGGAATTTTAATAACTTTTAACATAATCAGATCAGTATTTTATTGTTAGATATTAAAATGAATAATATGTTTAACATAATCAGGTTATATTTGTACATTCACTATAACGAATGTAACGATATTTTTATTTATTTCTTAGATTTGTATGGAAATACCATATGTATATGAAAATGGCGTATATGATGAATGCTTCTGTTGAATACACACAATTTATTAATATATCCACATTTATACACAAATATAAAAAAATTGCATAATTCTACATATTCAGTGGTGAAATGTAAATTGCAAAAATAGTTATTGTGTATTTAAATTATTTTACATTTACTCCGTAGCTATATAGTTGGAACGTCCTTCACTGCAATCGATGTTTCCGGATGTTGTGGGTTCGATTCCCAATCAAGGATATGATTTTATAAATGAAATATTTTCGTTTTTATATTCAAAATATTTAATATTTATTGTACTTTAATGAATGATTGTTTTTAAAATGTAAATGTACGCCATTTTAGATAATTATTTAAATAGTAGTTAAGGAAAATAAGTTATAATGCTTTAATTAAATTGTTAATCTGTTTAGATATCGATCTACACTCAAGTTTGTCAAATGTTATAAACGTTATTGTCTATCAAAAATATGAGATACGCCATTTTGATATTTGCTCTCTACATATATGATATTTAAAACTTAAGTCATCTTAGCTTCACGCTGCATCTCGAATATAGCAGAGCGCGCACCGCCCAAGTTTTCGAGACATTGTACGTTGAGGAGCGCAACGCGACGGAATTAACTTTATTTTTCTTTTGCTTCACGCTGTATCCCGCACATAGCAGGGTAGGCAGAGGGAACCTAGTGTTAAGACACATCGTTCTCATAAAGACGGTTCCGCTCCATGTTCCAAATTGGAGGCATTGCGAGTTGAGTGGCGGAAGTCAACGCATTTGCCCCTGATACTAGAGCAAGGAAATGAAAATATTAAATATTTTATTTCCTCGAGGGGGAATCAAACCCACATGTGTTCCGTTTACAGTCGCATCCTCCTCCCATCTTTGTACTGACGTCCTTGTTGACTAGGATTAATGGAAAATCATTGGTGACCTAGTTTAATTTATAATTTTGTTAATATCTCTATTTCTATAGATAAAAAAGAGATAAAAATCTAGGCAGAGGGATCGATAGTGATAAAACACTTCGTTCTCCATTTCTATAGATGTATATGAAAAATACATTTTGTTAATAATCGCAACAGACTCGTGCCCTGAGGTAAATGAAGTTTTTATCGTCATCGTATTGTAATCGAATTGTAATTGCTTAAAGAATATAGTTATTGTAGTAATATTGTATGCTAGTTGGTTATTTTTTTTTAGCTCTATGCTGTATCCCGCACATTACAGGTTAGGCAAAGGGAACCTCGGAACCTAGTTTTATGAAACTTCACTCCCATTAAGACACTTCCATTTCCCATTTTCCGTTGAATAGCTTTCCATTGTTATCACAGTGAGGAAATCAAAATATTAAATATTTCAGTTAAATAAAATTGTGTGCGATAAATAAGAATAATTCTATCCTATACTGATAATATAACTAAATTTACACAATTTAAAACTTTTCTTAATTAGAATTTGACAAGCTTGTTGGTGTAGTGTCTAATATCTAAATAAATTCTTGGTTGAGTTTACACGTAAATTGGTACGAGATGAAATCTGAAATGAAATGAAAATCAAAATGAAATCTGTTTTACGTTTAAATGTATATATATATTTTGATGTATATAGTAAATTAATATGTATATTCACGTACATATATAGTACACCACGCACGTACGTGACGCAGCTATCACACACCTGATTGTACAAGAAGTTTTTGGGTTCGAATCCCTCAGGGGGTACGGGTTTTAACTCAGGTTTTTTATAGTTTGTACGCTTGTATCCCACGTAGGATACACTATATATCATATATCTAAGAAAACTATAATTGTTTTCTCTGGTCTAATTATTTATTTGTGTTGAGTGATTATAACACACAATTATTTTTGAAGCAGTCAAAAATAAGGTTTAAATTTAAGAGAGTCGTGGAGATAAACATTTAACCTTACTTGAGTAATTTTACTGCAATAATGTTTATTATATTTATATTGGTTGTATGTCATAGATATTATCGAATATAGTTAAACGATTTCTTATGTACAATATAGTATATTAATCTTTAAGAGCGACTTAAATACTTTAATATTTGCTGACATTCTCATGTCCAATAATAGAGATATAATATTACTTTAATAGATAACTATTACACACACTTTAATAAACTTTTACAATATTCAATGTACTTATAATATTTATCTATTTTTTATTGTTCAGTTTCACGCTTTATGTACGCCTGTAGACAGAGGAAACTTAGTGTTCAGACACTCTTTGCCTTCTTCACTTTCCGCCGCTTGAGGTAATGCGTGTTTTTGGTGAAGCTCGACGCCGCGCTTTGCATTGTTACCAGAGCGTAGATATTAAAGTATTAAATATTTCAAATTCAAATTCAAATTCAAATTCAAAATATTCTTTATTCAAATAAACTCGTATAAGCACTTTTGAATCGTCAAATGAACATGTAAACAAAAAAAACAAGCTACCACCGGTTCGGAAGGCAGTTCTGCTGAGAAGAGCCGGCAAGAAACTCAACAGTTGCTCTTTTCAAAGTCAATGGTATTATTACA